>JAODUO010000837.1:7500-17500 GCA_025642075.2 Ridgeia piscesae | reverse complement strand
ATATATATATATATATATATATATGTATATACACGCACGCACACACACTCGCACACACAATATCTTGTACATTCCATCAACTCTGCTATAACCCTCTACATTTCCTTATCAACAATCTCTTCACTCCAGCTTTTATTTCGACTTTCTCATATCTCTATAACGTCCTTCTTTTCCTTCAGTTAGTTTGCATTTGTTCTTATTATCTTAGCGGTTACGCGATAATAAATCCTGTGATCTGCTAAACGTTGATATTCGATACTAAAGTCGAGTGCAATAATACATGGGCCTAACTATTTCGTTTGAATGTTCCGGTAAAATGCCTGGTACCAGTTTTACATAAACCAACAATTTCGTGCAAACAATGGCCAAATTGGACGTCCGTGCTGTGATCACCCACACGTGAATGTCTTGTGTCGTCAACGTGTTGCTGTTGCGACAGCCTATTACTAATCACCCCCCGCAAACATATCCATCTTTTGTACATCGCGTTCCTACTGCAAACGAGTGACGTCATCTACCAGGCTATTAATATTACTTAGTCAAAAAACAAATTCGCCTCATCATAAATTTGCCATTCGTCGAACGTATTAGCTCCAATTGTATATTACTTATGTGTGACGAGAACGACAATTCGTTATCCCTTATCATAACGATTGTTTATTTTCATGAATATGGAATGTTCATATTACAGAACACAAAACAGTACGAATAAAATCCTTAAGTAAATATAATGCTCACACAAGTCCTATTTATCAAAGAATTAACTTGTTAAAGTTGGATGACAGAAAATCAAACAATTGCACTATAAACTAATTAACACCAATTATCTTACTACTTCAACATTGTTCCCAACACGCGCACACACACTCGCACGCACACGCACGCATACACACGTCTATACATAGTTGATACATTGAATAATCATCAACTGTGGGGGAAAACAAGTCATGCTATTCCGATCAACTCACGTAAACGTTGGTGTTTATATTTATTGGTTGGCGCCTAGGATAGCGATATTTTATATATTAATGCGAATCTCACGACCTGACATATTACTTCCGTTAGTCATTGCACATGTATAGTATTTATAGGTCAGAGAAATGTATTCTGAGTTTTGAATGTTCTTATTATAGAGTCATATGCAGAACTACCAAATGTATGTATATGTATATATATATATATATATATATATATATATATATATATATATATATATATATTACTACCATAGCAATACGACATAAGAAATGGCAGCAATGAAATTACTTCCAGTCATTCCCTTAAACATATCTGATGACTGCTTAATGTGCAGACGACCGGAAACATTTTAGTATTAAAAACCAGCGCTTTAACATAAAAACGCCGTCAGTAATACGAGCTCCCAAAATAGACTGGTTTAAACTGTTTGTGACAACATGACGACCAAGACGGATGTTCGCGTAAAACGCTTCCAGTCAGTTTGTTTAAATGGGATCAAATGTGTATGTATGCATGTGTGTGCGTGCGCGTATGTGCGTGCGTGTGTACAGTTAACAAACGAAACATTGAGTGGATGATAATGTGAATTCACAATTGCTAAGGATCACCGAGGGGTGTGGATATGAACAAACGTGATGGAGAGTTACGTGGGTCAGGAAGCTCTGGTGTTACATTACGATTATCTTAAATGTTAGTTCATGGACTGTTGATATCGGAATGATAGGACATTATTCGGCCTAGTTATTTCAGTTGGATGTCAACAGCATTAAAAACGAATATTACAAGAAATGTGTTCGTTACTTTACGAATATTATGCGCGTAAATTACGAATCATGACAAATACGCAACGAATAAGATAATTATCATAGATGCATGCGTCATACAATTTCAATGCCCCTCATTCTTCCCTGTCATGATCCGCGAGACAGCGGAAGTTGCTTGGTGCTGAAGCTCCGTGTAAGTGTAAGGGTGTGTCCAAAATGGCATAACATAGTGTGCGGCTTATGGATAGCCCCTTAACAAAATTGCTTCCTGTAGCAACTTGGGAACAAGTGTATTTCTAATCAAACAAGTAGTAGACGGTATAAAAACTTGTTTGATATATTTGTCTCACAGCTGCAAGTGATCGTTGCTGATTTAAATAGACTAAAACGTGAGAAGAAATGTCGTAGCGTGTTGCTAAAAGAAAAACATGTCTCGAAGGCGAACTTACACAATCCTGATCACATTAATGTATATCTTTCAAAAACAACTAAATTGTATCAACATAAACATGAAATAACATTAGGAATAATCTCCCCGTTTAGCCTTACAGGATCCAATTGCTAAACCCAATCATAAACGCAAACGTTAGTCCTATGAAAATATCTTTGTAATTTTATTAATTCTGTTATGATATAAAAGTACAGATTTTTAAGGTCTTAAGTTCACATTGTTTGACTCTCTTCTTTGTTTACACCACTGTAGGTGAACGTGTCGCCTCAGTGACACGAGCCTAGACGCCAGGACCGCGGGCAAGAATTGGCCAGACGACCTCGACTTTGTGACGTCGTATTCCGACCAGCCAATCGTAAAGGTTGACAGTTGGATCACAGTGTCCAGGAACAAGCCACAACAAATCGCCCACCTGAAACATATATTCGCCATTTTATCGTGACAATGGACAACAGAACGACGCGTTTTACAATAAGACGCACTTCTGCATACACCAATCTCGTACTGACAAGAAACGTCTCTCCGTGCGATGTCGGCAAATATATGTATTATCACGAGACAATGTGTTAAACTATTCTAATTAGAGCATGTGTTTGTTTATAACGTTTACACTAGATATTAACCAAATTTGTATCAGAACAGCTAGATCCATGCGACAACTGGATGAGGAAATCTTCAACCTATCACAAGAACAGTCGAGTTTTATTTATATGACCTATACTGCCTGAAAAAATTGCATATATTCTGCTGATGAATTATATATTTTCGAAACGAAAACGTCTTACGACGTGTTGTAGTTATTTAGATATGCATTCGCATGTCACATACCTTTAATCCTCCGTCTGGTTTTAAAATGCCGTGTTCGTCTCCTCCGATGTCATAAGTCAGTTCTGGATATTTCTCCACCTGATGATATAAAGCTAAGCCAATAAACAAAGTCACACTTGCACGTGAAACTGAATTACCACACGTCAATACAAATAGCATAACCGTGCAGCCAACATAATACATTATATTATAATGTACTTTCACAGCTGTGCTTCACACTAGAATATTCTGTCTGACAATACGGAAGCACATCGCAACACGCCTGAAACTTTAAAACGCCTGAAACATTAACGCAATTAAAAATAAAAGCGAGTTTTCTTTTGTAGCGGCATTTCAGTGTCACTACTCTGAGGATCTGAGGAAGCAGTGTCTTCTTTGTTCAACGTTGTGTGTACATCATTTCAACGCTATCATAACATTGTAAACCATCGTGAAATAGCATTGTTGTATGTTTGTTACGGATTCTAACCAATGTCTAAAACAAAACCTAATACAAAACATTTTGCATTTGTTTTGCGATAGTGTTTGAAAATGTCACACAAAAATTGTATCACAGAAACGGCGCTTTCTAAACTATGCACCATGACTGCAAGGCGTGTCAGTGTCTGTTGGAATTATATGATGAAATAGTATCTTATTTGTTCAACTGTGCGTCTTCTGCCGGTCACCTAAAGAACGTATATATCATTGTCAGACCTTGACTGTGGCATTATCCATCAAAACACCATATCGTATGGGTTCCCCTGTAAGGAATGCCTTGCATTCGGTTGTTTATGAAAAAGCTGGATAATCGTGACGACCAGACCAAATAAGGGCAATAGACGTCACATTTACGTCCCAATCAATCATTTGCGTGTGACGTTTGATTGTGACGTACGAAAACATGACATCTTAATGTTTTTGTGATATATGTGATGGATAGATGCAGACCTTGACCAACAGATATTAATCATCCTCACGCGTCAGGTGTCGGTGGTGTTGACTACGTCAGTAGTAGCTCTTCTCTACCCCTGGCATATCCTTATCAAAAACTCTTTTAACGTCAGCTAGTGAAATCGCGAACGAGGAGTGTGGTCTGCTCCGGTGTGACCTGTCATTATATAAAATATGTCGGGTGATTTCAGCAACACCCTGGTCGTGTTACACGCAATGTTTATGATGTGAATGGGTCATTATATTGGGATTCCTTCAGTCGTGCATCCGTCTTCAAATTGGAGCGGATATTTGCGTTGTTCCGCGTAGTGACGACTGGCGAAGCCAACTGCTATAATTGCATAATTTGACTCCCTAGCTATGCGGAGACGATCGGCCAGGGGAATTAACGACCCTTGGCTTGCGAGGATGATATTAATATTCGCGGTTATTACTTGGTACGCACCAGAGGTACTCCCGAGTCCATGCTGACTGCCTTCATCCCTGCATCCACTACTGCCCGATTTCCCGACTGCAACATGAGTAATACTGACGAGGTAATCGCGCGAAAATGGAATTTAAAATGGAGTTTCACGAAGACGTTGTTGAGGAGTGATCCATAGAGATCTAGGGACCGACCTCACTAAGACAACGAGCTCGTGATGAATACTCGAGATGCTAGACATTTATTCATTGTTAAATTAAAGGAGTGTTTTGCGAAAGTGTGCACACGACAACATGTCGGTGACATACACCTGAAGACGCGTTCACCGACTGGAACAGTTGCACCTGCTCAGGACTGAATGCAAGGGAAGGTCGAGGCAAGAACGGGAATGCAAATGTGACCAGGGGTTTGGCGGGACTGGGATCGGGATGAAGAAAGGGAACGAGATGGCGAGAAGTAAGTGGAGACGCGGGTGGAGACGGCAAAGGAACCACACGTGGAAGACGATTAGAATTACGGTTATGCGTTATACTGGTAGTATAACAAGTTTTGCTATGATCACAAAAGAACTATATTATGAATGTGTTGTGCTTTCTTGAAGAGCAAACATTTCTCTGAATTAAATTGCTACAGAACAAAAACAATATTTTGAAGATGAATCTCTTAACCGGTTTCAGTCTGAGCACACGTAAACATGCTTGTTGGTTACCAGGTGTGTACCACACAATAATGTATATATTCAACATGATGCATATGCTACATCGATATTTGCGTAATGCAAAATAGGCACTGTACTTCTACATGTCCCCTTTTCATATGAATATTTTACTTTTTAATAGTTACATAATGTAACTTTTTCATTTTAATTCGGAAAATAATAATTGAAAATAGCTACATATAATCACTGTGGACAGTGGCCAGTGTGAATGTAGTCTTACCGTGACGCTCTGGACCGTGGTCAAGACAAAGAGGCTCTGGTCAAAGTCACGGGCTGGTTGTCCGCTGACGTCTAGGTTACGATTGTAGTCAGCATCCATGAATATGTACGAACCCTGTACGTGACAGTGAAGGTTTGTACGAACTAAGTCATCGATTCCATTGACACGACTGAAGGTTGTATTAAATCATTTGTATTCATAATAGTCGTCCGAAGTAGTGCATTTAAATTATGTTTTTTTCCTCTCTGTAAGAATTTGTTTTAGAACATTTTGTACGTGAAATTTCCTGAAATATAGCGACTAGCATGGTCTTAGAGGAGTCTCCTGACTGTACGTTGTATTATTAGTTATTATACATTATTACCATGTTTGCTGTGATTTTTATATTTATATTGGTTCCGAGTTGTTTGACATGGATATAGTGTAGGCATTGTTTGAAATACTGGTCGAATAAAACAGAATTCTTCCTTCCTTAAAAGAAAGACTGAAAGTCATAAACGTCCATACATGATAAGGTCATAATTCCAATTTTCCATCAGAATAGGTTAAGTGTGTTTTGCAAACGCCTATGCATGTGCATGAATGTGCGTTTATACGCACGTGCGTGCTTGCGTACGTGTGTGCGTATGCGAGAATGCATGTGAGTGCGTGCATGTCTTAAATCCATGGAATTGCTCCAACTTTGTCTGTGGCTATGATTATACAGTCTGCAAGTGAGTAAAAACACATAATAAAGTCGACTTATGTAAGCAATATCTACATTTGTTGAAATGGAAGAGGGTAAGAGAGGGAGAGAGGGTGGAGTGAGAAACAGGGACAGGAGAGAGATACGCAGGAAGAAAACTTGATACAGATAGAAGGGATAAGAAGATAAGGGTGGAAATGGAGAGGAGAGAGAAAGATGGAGAGTGGATCTGTGAGTCTATACCTCAACAACACTAACGTGAAGACAAAACACTACTTTGTTGGCCAGTTTGAAATATGGTCTCGCAAGTCCTACAGCTTTGGTAAGAGCCAACTGCTAGTTCCTAATAACTTGAAGGATACAGGCTGCACCTCAGTGAAGACACCACTAGCAGCCTCGTATGGGAATGTGCCTGTGCCACCACCGGTCACGTACGTGCATGTTATGCCTTGTGCTTCGAGGGCCTGCACACAAACACACCAATATCATAGACAACCCGACAGATTTTACTGTAAAAATATTTTTTTCTCCAATATTGTTGTAACGTGTAGTTAGAATAAAAACAATCCTTTAAGTATTTGACCTTATGTGGAGGTCACTATTTATTAAGTGTGAAAAGTTTGTCACATGCTAAATGATATAATTATGCTTGTATTTCAGGATGAACCGCTAAATTTAACACCCATATCCCAATTACCGTGTGTGTGAGAGCTTGATCCTAATCTTCTGCCAAATTACGTTTAAAGGGGGAGTGAAGCGGCTGAACAACCACAGCCCAAACATAAGAACATATAATTTACAGCACTTGTCACCATAATTTGACAAGCACAGCGTCACGGTATATTTTTAATATTTTTTTAAACTGAGCTACTTTCAACACAGGGCGCTGCCATCTTGCCTAGGGCCTTTTCCGGTTTGATTGGCGTGTTGCCTACAATCCCGGAAGCCGCCAGTCGATAGGCGACGCAGCATAGCTTTCGCAAAAACGGGCCAAACGCATTAAAACAAACATAATTAAACAATTTAATGCACTGTATAGTTAATAGATATACTATGATTGTTAGTAAACAACTTTTCACATACTTCCACGAAAGGATTCCTGCCGAAAAGCAGGTTAGAGATGATGAAGTTGGCGTGTCCGCCGGCGGAAAGTTCGACAAGAGTCTGCGGTGGTCACTTTCAAACGCCGATTGCAAGCCTAATTACAAACGTGACGAGCACAAGGACACTGAACATAAAAACATAAGTCTCGATCAAAGCCACAGGTGCATCTTAGGCCGATTTGTTTGCATATAAGTACGCAGCGACAAAGTAATGTTTGGTGAACTGAGAGGGAAAACCGGACACGATTTCTTTATTTGGAAGGTGAAGCGGCGCGTAGGAAATTACATGCCGACGAAACCAGCTTGTTGTTGCCAAGCCGACTCGGCACTTACGAGTACCAACGTGTATCGTTACGACTACAATTTAGTTCCACAGTTGTATTTCATCGTCTGTATAATATACGAATGTGACCTAAGCAAAGTTTAAATGTAATAAGAAATATGAATGTAATAAAGTAAAAATATGTGTGGACAGTATTTAATGTGAAATAAAGAATGTTTATATAATCCACGGATTTAGGTCAACAGTTCGCCGACGAGCTGTACCTAGACCTAGGCATAGCAACCAACGCCGGTTCGTTGGTTGCTAAAAATAGCTCGAGTCTCTAGGTACAAGTAAACCTTTTGTTTCTGACATAGACAGTCGCCGGTGGTGGAATAACCTTCTTCAAGATAATGACATAAAAAGAAATGACAGCTACGACCATGCATGCGTATGACGTTTATTTTAAACAATACTCGTCGTCATATGCAAATTAGAGTGACTAGCTAATTAGTCAACAACAGTCAAGAACTGTCAGTCATATTACAGGCATTACTTGGAATTAATTAACAGAAACAGCAAAACACAAATTTATGTTATTATTTAAATTAGACTGTTAACTGCTTTCAATAAAACACTACCGTATATAATATAATTGTCCCATAAATCAACCGATTTAAATCATTCAAGAAAAAAACTCTGGTTTTATTAGCTGCTAATTTATAAAGGGAAGATCTTATTTAGCGCAGTATAACCAAGATTACTGAAAGCGCTTTACACTTTATTTCCCTGACAGACCTGTTCAATCAGATATACCATCAACTTCTCTGGGAAGCATCCAGCGATATGCTATAATTAATGTGCGAAAGCTACTCGTACACATATCCACCACTATATATAGCCATGCAGGTACTCATTTTTACAGCTGAGTGAACTGGAGCAATGTAAAGTGAAAAAAAATTGCCCAAGGTTTTAGCATCACAGCAGAGAATTGGGGACATAGCTGTTGACTTATGAATACTGTCTGTTGAACACTAGTTTGCTTACAAGTTAATCTTGGCCATTACATGAGGACACTGTTTTTGACATTATGCAAGCTGAGGATGTGCTGTTTATATGGGTGGATGTTGTTGTTGTGGATGTGGTGATGATGGTGGATGTTGTTGTGGTAGATGTGGTGATGGTGGTGGATGTTGTCGTGGTGACGGTGGTGGATGTTGTGGTGGATGTGGTGATAGTGGTGGATGTTGTTGTTGTTGTGGTGGTGGTGGATGTTGTTGTGTTAGATGTGGTGATGGTGGTGGATGTTGTTGTTGTGGATGTGGTGATGATGGTGGATGTTGTTGTGGTGGATGTGGTGATGGTGGTGGATGTTGTTGTGGTGGATGTGGTGATGGTGGTGGATGTTGTTGTGGTGGATGTGGTGATGGTGGTGGATGTTGTTGTGTTAGATGTGGTGATGGTGGTGGATGTTGTTGTTGTGGATGTGGTGATGATGGTGGATGTTGTTGTGGTAGATGTGGTGATGGTGGTGGATGTTGTTGTTGTGGATGTGGTGATGATGGTGGATGTTGTTGTGGTGGATGTGGTGATGGTGGTGGATGTTGTTGTGGTGGATGTGGTGATGGTGGTGGATGTTGTTGTGTTAGATGTGGTGATGGTGGTGGATGTTGTTGTTGTGGATGTGGTGATGATGGTGGATGTTGTTGTGGTAGATGTGGTGATGGTGGTGGATGTTGTCGTGGTGACGGTGGTGGATGTTGTGGTGGATGTGGTGATGGTGGTGGATGTTGTTGTTGTTGTTGTGGTGGTGATGGTGGTGGATGTTGTGGTGGATGTGGTGATGGTGGTGGATGTTGTTGTTGTTGTGGTGGTGGTGATGGTGGTGGATGTTGTGGTGGTGACGGTGGTGGATGTTGTGGTGGATGTGGTGGTGATGGTGGATGTTGTCGTGGTGGTGGATGTTGTGGTGGTGGTGGATGTTGTTGTGGTGGATGTGGTGATGGTGGAGAAAGAAAGGACGACCAAAGACCAGGTGGAAAGATGTCTGTAAAAGAGACATGGACACGGCGGGTCTCAGCGCAGTCGAGGCGATAAACAGGGCGACATGGAGGAAGAAAATCAACAGCCATACCGGCGACCCCACAGGGATAAGGAAAATCCAGTGAAAAATATGAGTAATATAACTATAAAGCACGAGTAAAGCGGTGTTTGTTTAATAACGCTTGATTGATCCGTCTGAAATAATGAAATTCTTGCAACACTCCCACGAATGGCAAATAGGGAAAGTGGACAGTTTAACAGCATCGCGTCATCAACACAACTCTTCTTCTCGAGTTGTACGATCTGTTGATCAATACAAACGTGGCATTTGGACGAAAGACACGGACAGTACAGTGACGTTATATCTCTCACTCACTTGTCTCACCTGTCAGTTAACGCAGTGGCGGCGGTGGCGGCGGTGGCGGCGGTGGCGGCGGTGGCGGCGGTGGCGGCGGTGGCGGCGGTGGCGGCGGTGGCGGCGGTGGCGGCGGTGGCGGCGGTGGCGGCGGTGGCGGCGGTGGCGGCGGTGGCGGCGGTGGCGGCGGTGGCGGCGGTGGCGGCGGTGGCGGCGGTGGCGGCGGTGGCGGCGGT
>JAODUO010000837.1:0-2500 GCA_025642075.2 Ridgeia piscesae | reverse complement strand
CGTGTGCGTGTGCGTGTGCGTGTGCGTGTGCGTGTGCGTGTGCTGCGTGTGCGTGTGCGTGTGTGCGTGTGCGTGTGCGTGTGTGCGTGTGCGTGTGCGTGTGCGTGTGCGTGTGCGTGTGCGTGTGCGTGTGCGAGTGCGTGTGCGTGTGCGTGTGCGAGTGCGTGTGCGTGTGCGTGTGCGAGTGCGTGTGCGTGTGCGTGTGCGTGTGCGTGTGCGTGTGCGTGTGCGTGTGCGTGTGCGTGTGCGTGTGCGTGTGCGTGTGCGTGTGCGTGTGCGTGTGCGTGTGCGTGTGCGTGTGCGTGTGCGTGTGCGTGTGCGTGTGCGTGTGCGTGTGCGTGTGCGTGTGCGTGTGCGTGTGCGTGTGCGTGTGCGTGTGCGTGTGCGTGTGCGTGTGCGTGTGCGTGTGCGTGTGCGTGTGCGTGTGCGTGTGCGTGTGCGTGTGCGTGTGCGTGTGCGTGTGCGTGTGCGTGTGCGTGTGCGTGTGCGTGTGCGTGTGCGTGTGCGTGTGCGTGTGCGTGTGCGTGTGCGTGTGCGTGTGCGTGTGCGTGTGCGTGTGCGTGTGCGTGTGCGTGTGCGTGTGCGTGTGCGTGTGCGTGTGCGTGTGCGTGTGCGTGTGCGTGTGCGTGTGCGTGTGCGTGTGCGTGTGCGTGTGCGTGTGCGTGTGCGTGTGCGTGTGCGTGTGCGTGTGCGTGTGCGTGTGCGTGTGCGTGTGCGTGTGCGTGTGCGTGTGCGTGTGCGTGTGCGTGTGCTGTGGGGGCGTGTGCGTGTGCGTGTGCGTGTGCGTGTGCGTGTGCGTGTGCGTGTCTGTGCGTGTGCGTGTGCGTGTGCGTGTGCGTGTGCGTGTGCGTGTGCGTGTGCGTGTGCGTGTGCGTGTGCGTGTGCGTGTGCGTGTGCGTGTGCGTGTGCGTGTGCGTGTGCGTGTGCGTGTGCGTGTGCGTGTGCGTGTGCGTGTGCGTGTGCGTGTGCGTGTGCGTGTGCGTGTGCGTGTGCGTGTGCGTGTGCGTGTGCGTGTGCGTGTGCGTGTGCGTGTGCGTGTGCGTGTGCGTGTGCGTGTGCGTGTGCGTGTGCGTGTGCGTGTGCGTGTGCGTGTGCGTGTGCGTGTGCGTGTGCGTGTGCGTGTGCGTGTGCGTGTGCGTGTGCGTGTGCGTGTGCGTGTGCGTGTGCGTGTGCGTGTGCGTGTGCGTGTGCGTGTGCGTGTGCGTGGGGCGTGTGCGTGTGCGTGTGCGTGTGCGTGTGCGTGTGCGTGTGCGTGTGCGTGTGCGTGTGCGTGTGCGTGTGCGTGTGCGTGTGCGTGTGCGTGTGCGTGTGCGTGTGCGTGTGCGTGTGCGTGTGCGTGTGCGTGTGCGTGTGCGTGTGCGTGTGCGTGTGCGTGTGCGTGTGCGTGTGCGTGTGCGTGTGCGTGTGCGTGTGCGTGTGCGTGTGCGTGTGCGTGTGCGTGTGCGTGTGCGTGTGCGTGTGCGTGTGCGTGTGCGTGTGCGTGTGCGTGTGCGTGTGCGTGTGCGTGTGCGTGTGCGTGTGCGTGTGCGTGTGCGTGTGCGTGTGCGTGTGCGTGTGCGTGTGCGTGTGCGTGTGCGTGTGCGTGTGCGTGCGAGTGCGTGTGCGTGTGCGTGTGCGTGTGCGTGTGCGTGTGCGTGTGCGTGTGCGTGTGCGTGTGCGTGTGCGTGTGCGTGTGCGTGTGCGTGTGCGTGTGCGTGTGCGTGCGCGTGCGCGTGCGCGTGCGCGTGCGCGTGCGCGTGCGCGTGCGCGTGCGCGTGCGCGTGCGCGTGCGCGTGCGCGTGCGTGTGTGCGTGTGTGGGTGTGTGTGGGTGTGTGTGGGTGTGTGTGGGTGTGTGTGGGTGTGTGTGGGTGTGTGTATGTGTGTGTGGATGTGTGTGTGAGTGTGTGTGTGTGTGCGCGCGCGCGTGCGTGCGTGCGTGCGTGCACGTGTGTGTGTGGTGTAATATATACAAATGATACAAATACTTTCTGTTTGATCTCATGTTAATTTACTATTACACAGTTTCGTTATACATGGAACGATAACTCAGTCAGCCTCACAACAATACACGGTGATGTGTTCAGTCATGTATTTGTTAGCATGAAATTATATGATCTATTTGTACTTCACCATAATTGTGTCGTTGTGTGTTTGGGAACCACCCTTTTAGTGAGGAATTATGGGTATATTTTTATGAAACGTGTATCTGCAGTACAATACGACAATGTTGCGTATATGTGAAACGGCTATCGTATCAAGAATAAAACGTCACGCGATACTTTCTAATGATTACACACGACGAACCAAAACTATAAATATAATATTTGTGACGAATCGTTATTTTCTGTTGTATGAAATCACTGGTAACGGCTACATTGCCTTGTAACGGCTACATTGCCTTGTAACGGCTGCATTGCCTTGTAACGGCTACATTGCCTAGTAACGGCTACATTGCCTCGTAACGGGTATATTGCCTTGTAACGGCTACATTGCCTTGTAACGGCTACATTCCCTTTTAAC
>JAODUO010000836.1:150000-200938 GCA_025642075.2 Ridgeia piscesae | reverse complement strand
CCTCTAGTGTCTGACACCAGACTCTCACAGACTCTCTAATGTCTGATACGACATATAATTTAAAGCTCACCTTAAGACATTGTATTTTTAAATTGCTTTTAATGTCTGGCTACTCTATACTTTTATAGATTGATATTAATGTTTTAAGTAGCTCAGCTTAATAATTTAAATTATTTATTAATTGGTTTTAGATTTAGATATACGTATTCAAACTGTTTTACTTGTATTATATTATATTTACTTCTTGCAATGTGAACACTACTGAACAGAGATTGTACTTTGGATTTTACTGTATAAATAAAGTGTATTATTATTATACTCACAAATATCCACAACTGTCAGACACTGTAAATACACTCAGTGATCTTTCTCCAGTTCCTTATACAAAATACCGAGATCTTCCAATATAACATACTGTGTTGAGTGGACTGACCTCTGTCAGTCTACTCAACTGACCTCTGTCAGTCTACTCAACCGACCTCTGTCAGTCTACTCAACGATCTGTACTCTTGATTTCAGTCTACTCAACTAACGAGTCTACTACTGTCAGTCTACTCAACTGACCTCTGTCAGTCTACTCAACTGACCTCTGTCAGTCTACTCAACTGACCTCTGTCAGTCTACTCAACCGACCTCTGTCAGTCTACTCAACTGACCTCTGTCAGTCTACTCAACTCGACCTCTGTCAGTCTACTCAACTGACCTCTGTCAGTCTACTCAACTGACCTCTGTCAGTCTACTCAACTGACCTCTGTCAGTCTACTCAACTGACCTCTGTCAGTCTACTCAACTGACCTCTGTCAGTCTACTCAACTGACCTCTGTCAGTCTACTCAACTGACCTCTGTCAGTCTACTCAACTGACCTCTGTCAGTCTACTCAACTGACCTCTGTCAGTCTACTCAACTGACCTCTGTCAGTCTACTCAACTGACCTCTGTCAGTCTACTCAACTGACCTCTGTCAGTCTACTCAACTGACCTCTGTCAGTCTACTCAACCGACCTCTGTCAGTCTACTCAACCGACCTCTGTCAGTCTACTCAACCGACCTCTGTCAGTCTACTCAACGACCTCTGTCAGTCTACTCAACTGACCTCTGTCAGTCTACTCAACCGACCTCTGTCAGTCTACTCAACGACCTCTGTCAGTCTACTCAACGACCTCTGTCAGTCTACTCAACTGACCTCTGTCAGTCTACTCAACGACCTCTGTCAGTCTACTCAACTGACCTCTGTCAGTCTACTCAACTGACCTCTGTCAGTCTACTCAACTGACCTCTGTCAGTCTACTCAACTGACCTCTGTCAGTCTACTCAACTGACCTCTGTCAGTCTACTCAACTGACCTCTGTCAGTCTACTCAACCGACCTCTGTCAGTCTACTCAACCGACCTCTGTCAGTCTACTCAACTGACCTCTGTCAGTCTACTCAACTGACCTCTGTCAGTCTACTCAACTGACCTCTGTCAGTCTACTCAACTGACCTCTGTCAATCTGCTCAACTCAACTCAACTCAACTCAACTCAACTCAACTCAACTCAACTCAACTCAACTCAACACAACACAACACAACACAACACAACACAACACAACACAACACAACACAACACAACACAACACAACACAACACAACACAACTCAACTCAACACAACACAACACAACACAACACAACATACATACACAAAGGTTAGTAAAACCTCTGGCAAGGCTTGGTCTTCACAATCCAGGCTGCTTCATTCTGCTGGCCCCAGAAAGCACCTTGAGAACTTTCCACATATTTGCAGAAAACCAAACTGACTCTGCTAGCTAAGTTTGGAGTTGAAAGAATTTACTTGACAATAAACAAACAGAAACATTTGTAACATATTTAACAATCGCTATGTCTACATCCTGGGGCAAGTCACTAAGGCTAAAAAGCTGCTAAAAAGCCGCCGCTTAATAACAAGCATGTGCTTGCAATTATTGTTCCTTTTCATGACTTCCCACTGCGGTGTACACCGTAAATGTGTACACCGTAAATGTGTACATCGTAAATGTGTACACCATAAATGTGTACACCATAAATGTGTAAACTGTAAATGTGTACATCGTAAATGTGTACACCGTAAATGTCTACAGCAAATTTCTTACAGTGGGAAGACTTGAAAAGGAACAATAATTGCAAGGACATGCTTAATTGCTTAATTTACAGGGTTTTTTTTTATCTCTAGTGGCTTTTTAGCCATGGTGAGTGTCTGCTGACGTAGACTGGTTTGTAAACATGTATTACTCATTCCTCTTTCTTTATTGTTGAATAAATTGTTCCAATTCGAATATGACAAAGATACTCACGGAGATCTTCCAGTATCTGATGAGAATGTCGTCGATGGAGAAGGTTGTGAGGCTGTGGGGAGGAGGAGGGAGGGAGGCGAAGGAGGAGGCTGAGGTGAGGGAGACGGAGTCCTCACATCTGTTCCTCAGACTGTCCGTGTCTCGTCTCTACAAACACACACAGGTCATCCAAATATTGGGACAGCAAAGTAATATTAGGCAGTGTCACATGAAACTGTAATCCTCTTCTAACTTTGTCAATGGCTTAATTTTGATTTAGATTTCAAATTAAGATTCACTTTCTCTCTCTTCACACAGACCATTTTCATTTCACTACTTCAGTTAACAATTACTTCATCTCACATGAAACCTACTGTATAAGCATGCACATTCACATGATCACACACAGTTACTAATTAACTTACCCGCTCGTTCGGGCACGTACTCACACACACATACACACGCGTACACACACACACACACACACACACACACACACAACACTGCCACTTTGTAAGCTATGGTTATAAGGCATGGCTGTCCATGTTTCAAGATGGGATTAATATAGTCTGTTTGTGGTCATTGGAACATGTTGTCAACTCACAGGACGGTTAGACGTCTGTTTCGGTCCTTGTTCCGTTTCACAGTGGTGCTCCCTGTCTGCTGTCAACTGAACTAATCTGCTGGTCCCTTCAACCTCCACCAGTGTCTCTGTCCCTCCTGCCCTGTCCCCTCCTGATGTGGTCCCCACTCCCTCTGATGTCACTGTCAGCCTGTCCCTGTGACGACTGGAGCAGTTGGCAGAGACACCAGCTGTGTCACTCTGCCGCGAAGCACCTGTACTTGTGGATGTGTTTGGGGCCTGCAAATGGGAAGTAGAACTTTTTGATGATAACAGATGCTCATAAAATAGGTTTTAATATTCTGATTAATAATATACACACATATCTTGGTTAAGTGTTAAAACTGACAATTATGCAATTTTTATTTGATTAAAAACATGCACATGCATGCATGTAGAGTGAATATATAAAATAGATATTATAAACTAGCTGAATAAATTAAAGTATTTTAATTGTAAAAATTTGACAGAAAGATCTTTGTGTTGTCAGAGGGTAACAAGATTTTGCTTGTAAAGAAGAAACTCTCAAATTCTGCATAAATTATGTGGAAATGACTCGGAATGTTAATTATCTGGTAACATATGAAAATAAAACTTGTGTTCATTACACTTACGAGTCGTGAGAACATCTTTAATTAATATAACTAAAAGTATTCAATTTACATTTGACACTGCAGAGAGCTGCCAATAAGCAGTGATTTAACATTGTATAGACCAGCCAATGAGAGGCCATGTGACATACGTGTATTGTGAAGGCCTGGGTGGCATCAATCATGGGAGTAGGGGAAGACCCCTCCAGGGAAGCACCAAACACACTCCCGCCTGTACTCAATCTCTCTGTGCCTCCTCCTCCTCCTCCCGGGATGTGGGCTGCTGGGAAATCTGGGATCAGGGCTGTAGCCTCATCATCCCACAGCAGATCTGTTACAAGGTTAAAACAACACAGTTGGAGATGAACGTAGCATTCTGTGTCTACTCAACAACTGCCTTAGATATTCCCAGGAACATCAGTTGACATTAGACCAAAATCAGGTGTTCATCCACCATTACACAAGAGTTCTTTCAAAAACTTTGCTCAACATTGGCTGTCCATGTGTCTGCACCCAAAATCTAGAATAAAATCCCAATCATTATAAAATTTTCTGAAACAACAGCCATCATTTGCAGAATTTTTTTTAGGTGCATTTGTGTTTTGGTGACCCTACATGGGGTGTCTGTGAGGGTTTCATGAGGGGTGTTGCCGGGGGTAGCCCCCAATGGTGCACAGCTGAAGGTGTAATTATGCACTTTTTATGACAACATTTTTTTCTTAGATTTTTAAACTGAAAAATTGGCAGGCTCATTAATTAACAAGACTGTTTGTTCAACGTTTACCCTCATCCACGTCAGTTGACACTCGTGTGTTGCCAGCGACCCTGTTCCCTGTCTGGTGTCTCCCTCTCATCAGATACTCGTGCAGCTTCCCGTCCGCCTCAAACTCAGAGATCAACCGCCTTATACCTGGAAATCACGTGTGAATAATAAAATAAGATTCTTCTGGAACCAATTCTTATAGTTAACCACTAAATTTGTTTACGACTTGAAGACTTAATTAAACCTGGTGGTCTAACTGGCACTAGAGATCATCCTTGAGATAATCCTTATGGTAGCCTGCATTATAGCATTTGATTAATTTATCATTTTATATTTTATTTATTTATCTTAGTTTTTTATCTATTTATCTTACCTTATTTAATTATTCATCTTAACTTATTTGTTTAATTTATCTAAATACGTAAGTAACTGAGTCAACACATAGTGTTAATGTGAATTGCATTGATTGGCATTTAATTATTTAAAAGGGGTACAATTTTATTAACAAACATAATTATTATTATTAACAAGGATGTTTTCTACCACTGAACGCTGTAGACATTTGTGAAAATGCAAGCAATCAGATTATTCACCAAAGACATTAGTTGCTTGCATTTATGCGCCTACGAGGCAACATCTCTAATACATGACAATGATGTCCGCTATAAAATAAATGTCAGGGTATTTTAATATATAATTATAACCAATGACTTTACTATCCACATCAGTTGCCCTGTGGCTGATAAAGGTCAAGTTAGGTGCGCCTGGGTCAGACTGACCAGTGAATGTAATCAGACTGCAGTGTCCACTTGTCTCTATCTAATAATACCAGCAGGACAACACTGTGAGCACTTAGTGAGTCACACCCTATCAATCATCGGTCAGTGACTGCATATTTGTCAGACAATATTATAATAATAACTCATTACTCACACATGTCAATATACTTTGCTAAAAATAAGTTTTGTACAAATGTTTTATTTATGTGTCAGTTATTAATCTGTTATAAGGTGCTACTGGAATTTAGCATTCGTAATTTTGTTCATTTGTCATAAATTCTGAATCTCTTATAGTTGTAGTCTGACTAATTTTACATTTATTATGTATTTATGCAATATAATAAAATTTATTTGACAGCCATATCAAAAACGTAACTACAGGGGTAAGTACAAGAAGCAGCAGGCCATTTCACTAACTTCCTTACAAATGCACAAGCCCAATTTTACTGTTTACAATTAATTTTGCTCATTAACATCGATTTTGTAAACTGACAACTGTCACCATCAGTATATGCCATTTGATACTTTCACTGATGTGTCACAGAAATAATGTCCTCTGTGTTACAACAGCTTTCTGTAATTTGAAAAAGATGCTTAATATTAAAAAAATAATGGATGTTGTTTATGCCATTATCATATCGTCACCTAAAAATCTAGTTTATGTGATTTTTCCATTCTGACATGTCTTAAGTCTGGACGATGTTGCTACAATGATCAGAAGAGGGCAGCACTAGTGATTCGTACTAGCAAATACATAACAATTATAGAATGGAAGGTAAGATATAAAAATTCCATAAACCAGTTAATGCAAATATGTCATTATCATTATGGTAGTTAGATGACTGTATGAATGCATTATCTTAGTGAACTGGTTCGAGGACTCACCTATAGTGTGCGTGCGACACACCGACAGCAGTACTATTCCCACGAGGAGGTTCCACACGAGAGAGAACACAGAGTATCCGACTCGTGACACAAACATCACCTTACACACGACCACCGACACAGACACGTTGTGGCAGTAGTCACTGGAGAACATCTGTGAGGCTGTGATGCTCGTGAGTAGTGTCATGGTGGCACCTACGACGACCAGGATCCCTGCCGCACTCACTTTAAACACAGTCCGAGTATGCATTCGCATGCTGTCGACAAACTTGGGGCTGTTGAACAGTTTACTCGCCAGCTGATTTGCATAAACTCCCAGAGCGCACCAGTACAACACCATCGCTATGGTAACGAGCCCTGTGAGGACGGTCTGGCGGGTGTAGATGTTGATGATGTCGTATATGATGTACCAAGTGTGGGAAACTGAAAACGCTGCAGCAAATAGAAGTGTTAATATGTAGAGGACCGTGCCAAAAATCGGTCTATCCTGAGGGTGAAACTTTATGCCAAGAGACTTGGCCAGGATGTACCAGACCTTGGGCGAAAGATGATGTGACTGTCTTGTGTGAACGACCTTCACCTGTTGCATGGTTGATGCCATGAAGGCCTCCTGTACATTGGAGGCTTCCTCTGCGTGGGAGCCATACAGGGCCTCAGAGATACGATCTTGTCTCGACTGGCTGAATAGAGAGAAACAACATTACACATTTCCTCAAATCAGAAAAACATAGTGTGCTGAGGAGGATGAAGAAAATCTTCATCAATATCTGTTTAATATTTATTCCAAGCAAAACAAAATGTGTAATTTAAATTTAATACAGTTCTTTTCATTACTGTTTCCAGAACATGACTTTATTTCATACTGAACATGAATTTCTTTCACTCTGAAGCAAACAAAATGTCTAAACCATTTTGACACCTACGGAATTACCCAATAAGTACTTTGTGACAGCATGCCCCCCCCTGACAACTGCCCCATCTTCCATGGCCCAAGTCTCACACTGCTCAGAATTAATCAACTGGTATAATAATTTTGAAATGCATGTATATACTGTTTTCATGATTTACAGTTATGCCAATCAGGAAACATTTACATGGGTTGGCAACTTGGCAGTTTATACAGACAGTAGTATGGCTGATTTTTGGGATGTAAGCTCCCTAGAGTAGGAGATCCTAACTCAGTGTGTTTCCATTTCCCTACATCGGATCTTTTAATAGTAGTAACAGTTTTACCCATGTAAAGATGTCAAATGGTATCTAGATTGTGATTTAGGGGCATTAAAATTTTAAGTAATATCCAGTTGGGGTATAGTGATAGGGGTACTGGGTCAGTAGGACAACTATATTAGGAAGGTAGCACTAGTGGATTTGATGACAACTCAGTGACAAGGGTGTGACATGACATAGAATTTTGAATTTGTCACAATTGTGACAAATTCAAAATTAATACTATTACTAAAATTAATATTAAATTTGTCATGTCTGGGTTCCATATTACTTGGTAGTGGCGCCAGCGTATGATATATCACTTATTTATTTGGCATGTGTCAGATCAGTGCAAACAACTGGGTCAACCCTATCACGGCAATGAATGATTATGAGTCAGTGCTCAACTCTTCTCTTTTTCTTCCATATACCACCTACCCTAGCTCAACTTGCTGAGGATATAGGAAGAAGGATGTGGCAGGCGAACAGGAAAACAAATTATTTAGGGGGCAATATGTAAACAATAATACATGCAAAAGAACTATATAGTTACGTCTAACAAATTAAATAGTGTAATATGTGTGGATATCGTTCTCAAATGCATCCAGACTGTTTTGATTTACAATCTGTTGAGGGAGGGACTTCCAAACACATATCTGGAATGAATTTAGGATAAAGTAAGAAAAGGAATTAATGGTATTTTCTAGTGACTATGTTTACAGGCATAATTAAGATATTTATTTATTGGTATACCCATGCACTAAGCCATGGACTCTTTTATATATCATGCATAGTTTAGGGTAAATTATTAATTTGGTCTGATAGGATCTCCATCGGCATCAGGACAGTGAAATGGACCGGTGTCGTGGTCCCAGTCCCAGATTCGGCTGGGCACAGATTCGGCACGAGTCTGCATCAGGATTTTCCGTTGCGTTGTTACTAGCATAGTTTCCGTTACAGTAATACACCAAGTATTCCAATATAACTGTTATTCGAAAGTTTTTAATAAAAATGCATGCGCGGTAAGCGTTTTGAGGAAACGCGGCCCGGGTGTGACGTATGTCACCAGTCAATGCCAATGGCGGGACTGCGCCGAATCTGGGTCTGGGACCACCACGTCCACGGTGACCGGGTTACTTACCGTTGGCGTTGACAAGTCCACGGGCCAACGCCGGTTTCTCTTGGTGTTCCCGACCAGGCCATGACGATGTCTTCACCGGCCGTGACAGCAGCTGTTTTGACCCTAGCTCTCTCACACCGCGGTCGCCCACGCAACTGCGTCTCCGAGCTGACTTCCCCGAGCCCGAGACAGCGCAGGTTCCGCCCCACGGCCTGCAAGTTTCACAGCATTCGATACCAACGTTTTCACTTATTATAAAGGTGCATCGGTATGTAACTATCAACTGCTGTTCACATTTCGATCCTGCTTCTTTCTATGTCATGAACACTTCAAGCCGGTGCACCATATCGATTGTAAACAATAATATTGATTCAACTCCTGTCATCGACGTCTCGCGAGATGTCTTCCAAAGGCACCATCCCCTGGGGACCACACGAGAAACTATGTGTATCACTGACGACAGGTGGCACCACAAATGCAGACTAAAATAAGACTGCTAAACCTAACTCCCCGGACTTATATGCACTTATGTGCATATAAGTCCGTGCTAAATCTAACCGCATGGAAAAGAAAACAGAAATCACAAATGAACTCTAAAAAACATTTTGTTAATATGCTACAAACTTATTGTTGCTAATAGCCAAATAAGAATGGGTTAATTGATGTTATTTTGTAAAATAAATGTTATTATTTTATAGAGTTTATAATTAACCTTTCTTCTAAGAGATGATTTTAATGTTTAAACATATCAAAACTTCATTGTGATGCTTGCCACTGACCTGTAGTACATACAGCAACACAACCGATGTAAAAAAGCTATTCTAGTCTGGCACAGGCAAGTCTTAATATCTACTTTTATGACTTTTACACTCCTCCAAGTGCATCTTATTTGATCTGGATTTTTTAAAATCAAAAACCAAAAGAATAAATGGGAAAAAGTGAATGAAATCAAACAATGCAACAGTTCACTAAAACTCAAAATTATGAATTAATTTGACTTTTCAACATAATTACCCACACACAGTTGATAGTCTAGCAGCTGTCATTCCAAATAGTCTAATCTACTTGTATAATGTCCAAGGGTCCACTAGGAATATATACAAACCAGGGTTGACAATTTCATAAATATCTACATATGTAGCAGATGTAGATAATTTGAAATGATCATTTGATATGTTACACAAGAAATTCAAAACCCTTCATATATTCCTAAATGTTGTCAAGAAAGGCCAAGTCAAAGTATGTTTGTATCTGTTTATTAATAATATAGGTGTTCCATACATGATGGTAACATAAATCAATGTTATCTGATTGTAACTTGATGAAGGTTACCTCATCGTTCAACCAATCAACTGTCTTAGCTATAACATTGACTCTGAAGTTTAGTTTAAACCCACTACTGGAAAGTTCACTGGGTGAGTTCATAATTAAAGAGAATGGTAACTAACACATAGAAGATGATTCTTAACAGGTGCAAACACATTAAGACAACATGGTTCGAGAAAAATTCTTGATTTGGGGCATTTTCAAGTAGCAAGATCTACAATTAGGCTAATTTTACAAAACAGGTAACGTTTCCAGAAAGACCTGCTACACAGACACTGAAAATAGAGCTGCAATTTAAGAAGTTTCAAGCTTCTGTTGAGAAAAAATCCAACTAACAGAAAATAACATTTCTCAAACCATGTGTTACCTGAAACAAATACAAGAGAAACAAACAATGCAGAGACAGGCAGAAAGATTGCACATACGATATCTCTAAATAACTATAAACTGTAGAACTTACAACTGAACAATATGCTAACAACACTACTAATGCGCACCAAGTCTCAGCCAGGAGTTTGTACTGCAGTATATTTTATGAGGCAAGGCTTAGCTCAACGGGATTCATGTTGTCAACATTACTGCCGTCAATCACTTTCACTCTACTGTGGAGACTGAGCTTAGTTTGACTGAGAACACAAGACCGGTTTACTCATGTTATTGAATGCATCTACATTCCAATCTCTTCGCAGTCGCTGGTTATGACAATTGTTTTGCCTGTTCCAATTTCTGCTAAATGTAGGTCTCACTACATACGCACATAACATATGTGCACAGGTCTACTTTATACACTCAACGTTTAAATGATGATTCAACATCAATCTCTGAGGAATGGACTAAAACCTCCTACATAAAATATATTACTCTATAACAATGAAACACAAAAAATACAACTCTATAAGATCAGCTTGCTCAGAATTTCATTCAGAGGATGTCTATACTATAAATAGACAATTTCAATGGCTGATTAGTCGAGTCACTGATGTGTGAAATAAAATTCATCACCCCAAAATATATTATGAAGGTGTTATTATCTAATGTTACAAAATGGATTCTGCATTGGTAGAACAGTTTACACACGCCCAAGGCCACTGCACAAGTTTCATTTCCGATTTTGACACTTGCTCACAATTGAGGTAATTTCTAGATTCTAGCATTTGTAGCGCTATTGTTTCAATCAAAAAAGATCACAACTTTACATCACACTTTGACTACTCCAAAATAAATCTCGCACAATTAGACAAAATGACGTTGTACAGTTTATATCCATTTGATACTATGTTTAAAATGACTACTCGATCTCCAATTCTTTTATGTCTATTGGTCCAAGTTACAAACTTGGAAAAAGATGTATCATAATACACCTACATGGATTAACTATAATATTATATTCACATTTGCAGATTTACCAAGTTTTCCAAAAAACATATAACAATCATTAACACATACTTTTCAGTTGGACTAGTAATTAACACTAGACTACACATAAACAAACTTTCTTTAATATCCGATGAGATTAAGCACTAACAGTTACAAGAGATTGGTCTTTAAGTGTTTAAACCATAACAAGACGTTTGAGACGCCAGAACAAAATCAAATTCATGACTAGGTATTACTTGCATGGTAACACTTTAGTAAATACCTATACTTGCTTAACTACTGTTTTATTCACTACGTTAGTATATGAATCCAACAGATGACATTAGTAGGCAACTGTCACGTACAACTAACAACAAACCAACCAATTTTAAAACATCAACTGCTAAATACTGAAACTGCACTGCCATGTGTAAAACAGTAAATGTTTTCTATGTGATTAACGTCTTAGGAACAGTAACCAATACAATTTGATTAGATTAGACTGGCATCAATGTGTGGATTATGCAGTCTGTTTATAAAATACAGCACTCCACTGATCCTGCATGACACATACACACAAACAAACCCCATCAGACACAAATCAAACCAATTTCAACATTTCAAATTCTAGGCAAAGCGTAGCCATGACAACGCTGTCACAGAAATAATGGTTTAATATGTAATGTACCTAACACCAAAACAACACCAAGAGACAGTCACATTAGGTTAAACAAGTAGGGTAAATCAAGGAGAAATAAGACACTGTCATGCAATCTTAAGTCTACACAAGGGCACATCATAGCGTGACATACAGATGTCACCAACTCTGTCATTGCACTTAGAATCAAATACAACAGCACCAGTGTCACCAATTTCCAGCTTGTTGACCAGAAGGGGTTAGTTGACCCCCTGAATTACATGTACTAAAGCCTCGATAGACAATAGGATGTTTTGAGGACTTAACCGTCGCAATACGCTGTATCTGAACCACAAATTATTCTACTAAAATATACAAATTCAATTCACAAACTGTCACCATGCACAAAGACACTTAATACTAAGTAATGACTGTCTTCTCCTACACATTCAGTCAGACACAAGTAAGCAGTGTCACTTGACATCATAGCAATGGGATAATGGTAGAAAAGATATATTCTAAGTGAATTTATGAACTTATCCAAACCTATTCATTGTAAATCTCTATAGTTCTCCACGCACATATATAGACATACACACTCTGTGTGGATTCGTCAACAACTGCCTATGTCATGCAATCCCAGAACGAACGTTCAACATTCCTTTTACTTCCCCTCTCTCCTAAGAGTGTTTGCATTTTTGCTTAATTTTTCTCCACCCCTTCTTCACGTTTCCTTAACTTCTCATCACCGTTTCAGTGTGTGTTTGTAAATTGTCCTACACCAGTTTTAAACAATTTCTCTCCAAAGGTTGTACATGAGCTTTCACATGTGACACTTGAATGTTTTAAACAGGAAACCCATATATTTCCAAAGAAACCTCGGGTGAAATGTGCATAGGGACATCAGTGGGAAGTAACACCCACCGCCACAAACTCACACTGAACGGTTTAGCACTTCAGAACTGGCCACTTTCAATAACGTATAACAAAGTCATTCAACCGTGTCCAGGTGATGGCCACCAACCATCTCAATGCTTCTTTGACTTGACAGACCGTTGACGCACGTTGCCGTTCTCTGAGGGACCTTCGACTTCTGCGTTGTCACCAGATGTGGAGTCTTCGTCACGCTTCACTGAACATTAAACACCATGTGTCAACAACAGTGCACATATAAAAAGCAGGATCTAATAACTAAATGATTAGAACATTAATAGTGTGTTGGGAAATGAAAGATGGAGGTGGAAAGTAGCTGAGGCTGGCAGTGAATGAAACCCTTGGATGGTCTAGTGAGCTAGCTACGAAGGGACACAACAGAACTGTGACATCACACTTGGGAGCGAGTGAAATGAAGAATCATGAATGCCCACACCTGCAGATTCTGTCACTGATGTTAACAACTACAATATGATGGAGACAACCTCTGATGTCTGCTAAATAACAAGAAACAATCCCAAAATGGTACATAGCACAACTCTTGAACACACTTCTGTAAACAAAACAAGAGCCTGTCCTACCGGACTGCCTACATGGTAGAGTAATCGCTGAGACAGACTCTAACACAGCGGTATTGGACCTATGGGCAATTCGGGAATTTTCTTAAACTATCAACTTTCAGTAATTAAATCAATGCTCTTATAACACCAGAAATTAAGAATGTCTAAACTGAAAGATGAAGTCCCTTTAAATTGGGTTAACAACTCATCAAACCATGCCTAGCTGAAACCCTGTGTCATTCAAGGACAAGATGGTTAAATAATGTAGCCTTATTATAACATATGCCCCAGTTTTAACAAGGTCACTCACCCTTGTTCTTCTTGTCCTTCTTCTTAGGGGTGCTCGACTTCTTGCTGAAGGAGAAGGAAGACACAGCTGCCCCCGCTGCTGTCCTCTCTCTCAGACGCCTCAGGTGGAACGTGATGAAGTTCCACATCATCCATGCTTGCAGCAGACACACGGCCACCAGACAGTTGATCCTACAACACACAAGTAGTCACTGAATATCTTGTAGACACACAACAACCAGACAGTTGATCCTACAACACACAAGTAGTCAGTGAATATCTTGTACACACAACAACCAGACAGTTGATCCTACAACACACAAGTAGTCACTGAATGTCTTGTACACACACAACAACCAGACAGTTGATCCTACAACACACAAGTAGTCATTGAATGTCTTGTAGACACACAACAACCAGACAGTTGATCCTACAACACACAAGTAGTCATTGAATGTCTTGTAGACACACAACAACCAGACAGTTGATCCTACAACACACAAGTAGTCACTTTAATGTCTTGTACACACACAACAACCAGACAGTTGATCCTACAACACACAAGTAGTCATTGAATGTCTTGTAGACACACAACAACCAGACAGTTGATCCTACAACACACAAGTAGTCATTGAATGTCTTGTAGACACACAACAACCAGACAGTTGATCCTACAACACACAAGTAGTCATTGAATGTCTTGTAGACACACAACAACCAGACAGTTGATCCTACAACACACAAGTAGTCAGTGAATGTCTTGTAGACACACAACAACCAGACAGTTGATCCTACAACACACAAGTAGTCAGTGAATGTCTTGTAGACACACAACAACCAGACAGTTGATCCTACAACACACAAGTAGTCATTGAATGTCTTGTAGACACACAACAACCAGACAGTTGATCCTACAACACACAAGTAGTCATTGAATGTCTTGTAGACACACAACAACCAGACAGTTGATCCTACAACACACAAGTAGTCAGTTTAATGTCTTGTAGACACACAACAACCAGACAGTTGATCCTACAACACACAAATAGTCAGTTTAATGTCTTGTAGACACACAACAACCAGACAATTGATCCTACAACACACAAGTAGTCAGTGAATGTCTTGTAGACACACAACAACCAGACAATTGATCCTACAACACACAAGTAGTCATTGAATGTCTTGTAGACACACAACAACCAGACAGTTGATCCTACAACACACAAGTAGTCATTGAATGTCTTGTAGACACACAACAACCAGACAGTTGATCCTACAACACACAAGTAGTCATTGAATGTCTTGTACACACACAACAACCAGACAGTTGATCCTACAACACACAAGTAGTCAGTGAATGTCTTGTAGACACACAACAACCAGACAATTGATCCTACAACATACAAGTAGTCACTGAATGTCTTGTAGACACACAACAACCAGACAGTTGGTCCTACAACACACAAGTAGTCATTGAATGTCTTGTACACACAAACAACCAGACAGTTGATCCTACAACACACAAGTAGTCAGTGAATGTCTTGTAGACACACACCAACCAGACAGTTGGTCCTACAACACACAAATAGTCACTGAATGTCTTGTACACACAACAACCAGACAGTTGATCCTACAACACACAAATAGTCACTGAATGTCTTGTAGACACACAACAACCAGACAGTTGATCCTACAACACACAAGTAGTCAGTGAATGTCTTGTAGACACACAACAACCAGACAGTTGATCCTACAACACACAAGTAGTCACTGAATATCTTGTAGACACACAACAACCAGACAGTTGATCCTACAACACACAAGTAGTCACTGAATGTCACAACAACCAATAAACATAATTTGTTTTTTATAACAAGTGTTGATTGAGTCTCACCTGATGATGTACGTGTTGAAGTTGCCCTCTTTGAAGCTGCCCTTTGACTGACTCACTTTATCTAGGCCGTACCTGCACAACAAGCTTACATTATAGGGGGCCTGACGGGGTCACACCACAGTGGTGCCCAGTGGAGGGGGGGGGAACTCCACAAGTGCATCTCGTTAGCAAGTGCCCAATAAGGGGGTCACCCATATACCATGTCATTTTCATGAACATATTCCATGTACACCAGCTGGATACACACTCACACACTACACAGATGAGGGAAACCCAGTATATTTTTCACGTACATATTCCATGTACATTAGCAGGACACACTATTTCTCACACGCTCATTCATAATATCACACACATACATGCTTTCATTCACTATTCAAAATTCACTCACACACACTTGAAGTGAAAAAATGTATGAAACGATAGACTTAAAACAAAAAACAAACAAGCACTTAGTGTTATTCTTGAACATGATTAAACAGAGCATGGGTATGTGATATAAGATGTGTCCACTGGTTGCTGGTGTTAATAGTGACGACTGTAGCCTGTAACCTGTGGTACTGACCAGAACGTGAGGACCGCCAGCGTGATGGAGCCGAGACGAACAATGACAAAGAGGAAGTTCCAACACATGAAACTGCAACAAACATCCACAGAAAACTGTAACGAACTATTGGGATTCTACTAAGCTGGGATATCATAATTTCCTTCAAAATATTCATAATCCGAATTAAACGATTTTATGTATTCTTCATTTCTGTTTACATGTCAAAATGGGAGAAAACAAATTTGACCATTTGCTTGTATTATTCCCATATGCATCAAGTAACAAGAATGGCATAAACCACCACTCAACCATATTCCAGTTTACACTTCTCGTTCCTTTATGTTTACAAAAGAACTTTACAGATTACACGACAACTACAGAAACATGGCAAGTACAAACCCAATGTTTGCGATATGAGTCTTGTCTGCAAAGTAGAGAAGACGCGATGTGTGAAACAGGAACTCAACGACATAATGCAGCACCATCAGGCACAGGGCCACTCGGGTGAAACTGGAGGCGAAATAAAACAGTCATCAGACACATGTCAAGTGCATGGAGATTGGAGAAATCATGTGACACAGTGACAGTGGGAAAGCTTAGTACCGACTTCATTGGTTGCCACAATCTAAGGTTTAGAGGAATCACAAAATTGAGAACTTTGCACAATGAAACAAATTATACCAAATGGTCATATCAGTTTGGGCAGTTCCTGTCAGTGCATCCAACATACAGCGTTTTAATAGTGTGTGTGTGTGTGTGTGTGTGTGTGTGTGTGTGTGTGTGTGTGTGTGTGTGTGTGTGTGTGTGTGTGTGTGTGTGTGTTTGTGTGTGTTTGTCTTAGTGGTTCATAATACAACAGCATTGTTGATGTTATACAAATCAAATTGTAGTTCAAAAGACTGTAACAGTTTTACCATTGGAAAATGTGGGTAGGCATATATAACATCATGGATAAAAAATATTGGTGGTTGAGCCTGTCCATTCTAATTCATACTGCAGGCTCAGGAAAACAATTATTCTATAGAAGCTGTTTTAATTCATACAAAAAAATCCACCACTGTCTACAGCCATGTACTCAATGTAGTGAACGAACTTGCCCAAGGTTCGACACTGCAGCACAGGATCAAATCCAGGTTTCTTAGTTGAGTCTGAAGCTCCAACCACTGAGCCTTTATACAGCTAATATGTTCATCTTCACACATTCGAAGATTAGTTGTTTTATAAGAGAAACTCACTTGAGCATATAAGCAGCAGCAATGAAGATCATGTAGAGTGTGGCATAAGTGACTCGTCCGGCCATCTCCTCCTGTCAGTAATCACGCAGTACGTACAACCATTATGACATGTGGGTATCATTACAGCAAGTCCAATATGTTAGTTACTACCCGGTATATCCATTTTGCCATAATTAATTGGTTATACTACCCTGGTAACCCTTGGGGTGTAACGATGCATCATCAACTATTGATGTGATGATAATTACTGGTGTTTTGATAATAAATTGATAGGTATTGCTGACAGTACAGTACAGTACAGTACAGTACAGTACAGTACAGTACAGTACAGTACAGTACAGTACAGTACAGTACAGTACAGTACAGTACAGTACAGTACAGTACAGTACAGTACAGTACAGTGAACTATTGCCAGTAACAGCATGTGGCCAAGAGATCAGTACAGCTACTTCTGGCATAGAAATACAGTGTATGTAATGTTTTTTTCTTAATTATCAACATTTGTCGACAACAGCACCATCTTTCACGGATTCATTATTTTCTAGGTATCTGCAAGTGTTGCAACAGTAATGACATTACTGGAGTAACAAAATGCTATCGCAAATTGTTTAACCATCATCATTCATCACCTTACCTTTTTAATTTTCTGGAAGTAGAGCTCAGGCAAGGTGTGCAGCCAGTAGGATATCTAAACACAAACTTATACTGTCAAATGTTTCTTTGCATTACACATTCAATAGTCTAAAATCAGATTATCAGTGACATAAATCTTTAGAATAACATTTGGACTATTTTACAGGATTACCCACAAGGTTTTTTCTTACAAGATTCATATATTAATTTTATATTATATAGGCAATCTAAACTGCAGTAAATTGATTTACATATAAACAATGTATTCAGTTGTATAACAATAAACTGTGTGTTACCTGGATGACAAAGTAGAGCTTGATGATGAACCTACAAACACAAAGTATTCTTACCGTCCAGCATACATAGTATTACATACAACATCAAAGTTAGGTGGTTACATTTCAGATAACAGACCACTCCATCCAAAACATTGTCTAGATTCATACTGCTACTAAACTGTTCAGTTTCCAACAGCCCTCAAACTGAGAATATATATTACCACCCATCCCAAGTTATTTATCCCAAACAATTCACTCTCATTGCTCTGTATGAAAAGCATGTACTGCGTAAAGCCGCTAAAATCATTAATGACAATACACATATACTATATAACGAGTACGTCCTTCTGCCCTCATGCAGAAGGTTTAGAACTATCACATCCAAAACAAATAGGAAGCGTGGATCACTCATTCCAATGTCTGTACAACTTCAAAGACAAGCACCTCTGATACATCATTCATTATCTGTGTATGTTGTATTTTGTTTATTTTATTTGTGGAAGGACGACCACAATTATAACTATAATTACAATTATATTTTAGATTATTCTTTCATTTATCATACTGTTTTAATAATTAATTTATCGGTATTTTTATACTTATTTACTCCTGTATTTTACTTTTTTTTAATGAAACTGCAAACGAATTTCGTAGTTGGGACACTAAAGATTTATTGTATTGTATTTGTGTGTTTTCTCTCTCTGAAGAGACATGGGATGTGGCTAAAATGTCCAGTCAGAAAAACAGCAATCAACAAACAAGATCATCAGTCCATTCAAGGAACTGAATAATAAGTATAAAAGAAACTCAATAAAGTGTGCCAAGGCTGTTGTCTTGTGACTAGCTTGTACTCACGGCAGGAGGATGTGAGGGTAGCCCTCCCACAGACTGCTGATGTTGGTCACGTAGTTCTCCTGTAATCACACACCATCGTCTCGAGTCACACAGATGACATGACATGTTCTGAGCTTATGCAGGTTTCACTAAACACATACACAAGCCGTTGAAACAAAGTGCAAAAAAGCACAATGTCATTACCGAAAAGTAAACAAAGAGGGTGGATGTTGGTAGGTTTAATTTCACTTAGCACTATGTGCTTATGACTACAATAAATGTGTTAAAGCCTTACATGTATAATGTACCTATGCCAAGTTGTGCTAAGTTACTTTATTAAGCTTGTAACAATATTCGTTATTTAAAAGTTTCCACCATACAAAACATTTAGGCCATAAACGTAATGTCAAATTTCAAAACAAGCATTATTACAAATAATGCCATGTTAAGTGCAATACCCTCTGATGCTGAATATTCTAGACAATAGACTTCCTATTACAAATTACAGTGCCGACTAAACGGCACACAATGTTGCGTATCGCATTATATAAAACAACTAACATTATATAAAAAACTTGTGAGTATTTTGCTTGCTCTGACTGACCAAGGATTAGCTGACCTTTCAACTTTTGCAACACTAAATGTTTAACCACATGAACACAACTAACATTTACAATGCTAGGCTACCTCCCGTATCTTTCTAGATGAAACATGTAAACATAATATTAATGATAATAATAACTTCTATTGTACCTAAATCCTTGTAAACCATGCGGAGCCACTAACCCGAATGATGATGTCTGTGCCCCAGGCAGCGGACACAGCGTAGAACACAAGAAGTTGTCCAGACTCGTTGAACTTGCTGTGTTTCACCTTTGACAGGTGCATGCGGCGATTCACTTTCTGTAAATTCATTCAGAGACTCAATTAACATACACTGAGCAATGCTTCTAATGTTCCAAGACAGACATGTCAAAATACAATTCTCACATCAAAATAACTTATGTTAATGAAACTACAGTGAAAAAATTCAACTTTACGATCTGTCTTCAGCTGAATATTTTTGCATTTTTTTTATTTATTTGACAAAATACACCTTTTTCTCAATATTTTCACTTATACTATCAATTATGTTGGTCAATGAATTTCCCTGATCAATCTGTAATCAACAACTGCTGAACCTTTCACTATGTACCTGACATTTCCATGGTAACATTCTATTAGTAAACAGTTCATGTTGCGAGAGAAAACAAAATTTCCTCAAAACATACAGAAACAAAATAAATAAATAAAACCCACTGATTGGTAACGATGACACGTGTGGCTCAACTATTATATCAAGTTTATACAGTTTTAGCATGTTTGCCAAACCTGCACTTTACTGATCCTGCTTAGAATTAATTAAGTTAATACTGTTTACCAAAACTGCACTTCACTACTGTCTGATCCTGCATAGAATAATGTCGCTCACATCGAGTATGTACTCCTGGATGACAGCGTGGACGACAATACATATGAGCGTGTAGAAGAAGACAGTGAACATGTCGCGGCGACCGGGCATGTAGGTGACAGATGACGCCTCTGGCCGTGGCTGCTCAGTTGTCTCAGACACTTCAAACACAAACAGCTTCGGTCTCAATTACATTACACAATTACACAAATTCCAGACCACATCACAGCTTACTGACTGAACATGAAACATTTTCTCATCAATATCACACCAAGATAACAGTCCTGGGGAAATCATCTCATTAATTAAATATAAAAGATTTCATTATCAATACCAGGCATGATAACAGTCCTGCTGAAAAATCTTGAAGCGTCAGGTAACAAACACAAATTGTCTTGATTACCACAGTGGCCTGGTGAATATAGGGAGGCTCGCGGTCATAGATATTTACTAATGTGCAGTTCTAGCACAATTGTGTACCAGGAATATATGCATAATCTGCAACATATATAAGAAGTGTATGTGATCTTACCATTTGCTGTCACGTTGTGCTGCATTGTGATGAATAACGATGCCACTGGGTTTGTTGCCTGAAACAATACAAGTTTGTTAGAATCATTGAAGTTAGGTGCGAGATATAGTTCTCCCCTGGTCACCCTGGCCATTTATGTCAATCACAGCCATTATTGGCTAATTTTGTCATTTTCTATTAGAAACCAATGTCATTTTGGCTATGTATTCAAATATTACCAAACCATTTTATTTGTGTCATTACCAGTTGTGCATATGATAGTTATTAATGTGGGTCCCCAGGCTTAGTCATCCCAGTGACCAGCTGGCCCCCGTTTAAATTCCACCAGTTTTACCAGTTTAAATTTCGCAACTTGGCCAGTCATTTGCCAGTGTTGAAGACAGGCAGATGGGTATCTGGTTAAACAATGGTCACAATGCTTCTCATAAGATCTTTTATTTAAAGAGAATAAAAAAATTGCAGAAGGTTTAAAACTTTAACGTTTTGCTAATTTAAAAATGCTTCAATGCGCTTAAAGTTTTCATCCCGAAGTAATCTATGTCATATTTCATGTATTATTCTATAATGGTCATTAATGCAGTAATTATATTTCACACCTCCGATTCAGGAATTTATGGCCAATTTGGAATCCAACCAGGGGTTCAATTTTACTTCGTAAATGTTAACTGCACCGGCATTGGTCATTTACACTAGCACAATAAAACTGAAAGTAAAAAATGACCTTTAATCTGAAGCAAAAATATGCAAGATATTGGGAAATACTAGCTGTTTGATTACCTTGTAGCAATATCAGCTTCAGTACTGATTAATTGCTGTAATAAACCAATTTGATATTTCCACTTCAAGACATGACAATATTACAGCTGGTTCGCCGGCGTTGGCGTAAAACTAGCCGTATGAAATATTTGAATGTAACTAAGACTAAGCCAAGTTACACGTCATCACACAATTATATGTAACGTTCATTTTTTACATTGAATGAAAATTAATCATGCTAAATGTAAAAGATAGTCGTGTTTTTAAACGGTTAGGCTGTGTATTCTTCGCGAAAACCACAAGGAACTATTGACAGCTGTCGTCGACGCCAGTGGCCCTCAACGCGTCAAGCCTGTGGCAGCGCCTGCGACTCCGTAAACCGTCCAGCTGCCCGGAAAACAACCTACCTGAAACATAAGTCCGACGACGAAAACCATCGCCACACAGGAAACAATGTCCGCATGGTTTTGAATCACGAACTCGTGGCTCAAGATCGGCGGGTTCTTGTTGCTTTTTGGACGTCGAATTGCCATTTTTAGCAGAACTTTCCGTAACTTGTGATGTGGCCTTCCGGGAACCTACGGATGAAAGGAAGTGCCTTCCGCGCATGCGTTATTTATTGCAACGCCGCCTTTGATTCCAGTGACATTCGCTAGATGTCAGGTCTGAGTCAGATTAGACCCTTGCTCACAACGTGACAGCACCTGACCGTTGTTGCTGGAAATATTGGTGCTTATGGCTACTTATTTATTATAAAGTAGTTACAGATGTACTCAGTTATATATATATATATTGTGTGTGTGTGTGTGTGTGTGTGTGTGTGTGTGTGTGTGTGTGTGTGTGTGTGTGTGTGTGTGTGTGTGTGTGTGTGTGTGTGTGTGTGTGTGTGTGTGTGTGTGTGTGTGTGTGTGTGTGTGTGTGTGTGTGTGTGTGTGTGTGTGTGTGTGTTGTGTGTGTGTGTGTGTGTGTGTGTGTGTGTGTGTGTGTGTGTGTGTGTGTGCGTGTGTGTTATACTCGTTAACTTACTTACCACGTATGTATAGGTCTCGGTTAAGGCATTCGATGGCCAAGGATTCACTCTGAGAATAATAATTAATGCTCGCAACAAGACTAATCATCACTGATGTCGAGCAGGGGCGACCAACGGCTTTCGCTAGACATAAAAGTTCAGAATGTGAAACTCAACGTATCCTCACAGTAGAAGACTGCAGCGTAATAGGTCCAGGACAGAGCACTAACTTCTTTTTAGCTCAACCAATGAAATCGCCCATTAGGAGTTTAATCGACCTATACGGCTATGTGATATAAATTTGGGTGATTTCAGCCACACGCTGCTCGTGTTACATGCATTTTTTAGGATGCGAATGGGGCATTGTATTGGGATTCCCACCAGTAATGTATATCTGTCTTCAAATTGGGGCGTGTATTTGCGCTGGTCCCACGTCAGACGCAGTAGCAACTGGTGAAGTTAATTGCTATAATTGCATAGTTCTACTCGGCTCAATTCCCAGTTTTGAGGAGACGATCGGTCAGGTGTAGAATAGCGTAGCACAACGACCCGTGGTTTGCGAGGATGTCGCGAAGTGATAATGTTTGATTTTCTGTTTGCACATTTTTGTCTATATAATAAATGAAGTGGACAAAAGAAATATGTCCCAGTTTTAAACCGTGGTGGTTACCCGGGTAATAAAACGCATGGATTGAAAACTTCCTCTCCGGTCGCACGCTGCAGGTTTGTAGTAGAAAGAGAAAGTTCGTACAACGACTCTGTTATCTCGGGAGTAGACCTACCACAGGTTCTCGGGCCATCTCTGTTCCTGGTCTAATATCAATTATCTTTTAGGTGTGGTTAGAGCCAGACCAAGGCATTAATCACAGCATGCCGAGAACAACTAAAGAACTCGCTGCAAAGGACTAATTACACAAGTTTTATTATAGAAATAGAGAACACTGCTGTTTATTATTTCACACATATTAAACTGGAATTAACATTAGTGGTGCTGAGACAGCGTTTCAACACAACCCCGCTGTTAGGTCGTGACATCAGAAGTTAGAGGTGGTGTGTTGTTGAACACATTTTTCGTCGACGCTCTAAAAGGTCCCGATGCTCTCCAAAAGACTCTAATAGGTCCCGAGACTCTCCAAAAGACTCTAATAGGTCCCGAGACTCTCCAACACACTCTAATAGCTCCTGACCCTTACAGAAAAGAGCCAATGGTATACCACTGATTACCATTGAATACCATTCAGTATCATTTAGTACCATTGAACCATTCAATGATATTTCAGCAGGACTCAGTGGTACTCTCAACGGTAATTTAAAATACCATTCAATACCACTGAACGGTAAAAAGAATCCAAAATATAATTCAAAAACCATTCAGATACCATTCAAATACCCTTGGCCATAATACCCCTAGGACCATTCAATTACTACCGTCTGTAAAACCGCCTACGGGGAATCGCATCAACATTTGCATATATCTCTTCCATGAGACGTCTCCAGGCCTGAGTTTACAGGGTACGAACGAATCCACGCACGCACACACACACACACACACACGCACGCACGCACGCACGCACGCACGCACGCCTAAAGGGCAATAGAGAGCAGTAATTATGCGTATTGACAGAACACTCAGTACATCGGCGATACTTCCATTTCCGGCACCATGACTTCCGGTTTAACCACACTTCCTGTTTCTTAGCATGGACTTTGGTTTTTCTTTTGCAACGGTATTACTATGTGTATATTAATCATAATCATAAGTCTAGACTTAGCCTATACTTTGGCGTTGCAACTTCATATAGGCCCAATTCGAAACTAATACATTGTATGGACGTATAAATTGTGAACATCGCACAAAGTTGAGTTACACAATGTTTTATTCATGAAGGCTACGTGTAAATGACAATGAACTTTCACGCTGTATCGGAAGTGTATAACGCTTCTCCAACACGAGAACTGGTAATGTACAACGCGGATCCCGTTTGACTTCGCACGTGTCGATGACGTAAAACACAAGTCCCAAGTCGTTACGCTGACACGTCCGTGAACTGAATTGTTTTATAATTGTAGCACACTTCCAATGAGTCTGTTTTATTCGTTCACCAAGAATGCATCATCATTAGAAGTCGTCCTTTCCTCATTCGAAGGCAGTACCTGTCCCGTGCGTCGCCAAAGGCGCCGTTGTCGAATTGTTGCACTTAGGTGGGCTGTCGCACCTAACACCTCTGCACGACTGTGTATGTCTTCTAGCGGGTCTGGTGAGCTTCTCTTTATCCTCTTGACGCATCGTAGGTTGTTCTCCTGAAACACGACAGTGCATACAGTTTTGGAACAAGCTAAGATGAAGTTTTATGTAAGAGATCAAAACGTATGCTATGGATTACTGAGTAAAGAAAGGAAAAACAGAGATCAAGGTCACTCCATGGTATGTGGTCCCCCGGCCTCAAGCCAATGCACACGAGGATTGTATTAGTTTATACACATATTAGCCCTGTTACTAAAGATCTATTTCCCAGTTTCCTATATATTGCTAATCTTGCTCTACATCTCTTCTTTATTGTCAATCACTATCTAGACAGGAACGTCGGGCGCCCTCGGGAATAATGCTGTATTCTTCTATGCATCGCAGTCATCCTACATTGTATCATCCAGGGGGTGCCGTCTGGTCACGTGTATCAGTGATGGTCATTTTGTAGTGGGCAGTGCTGCAGTAGATGTCCACTGGCCATTGGGCTGTTTTCACAGGAGCATATCCCGGACTGGCTGTTCTTTCTATTTAAATATAACGCTTCGTTGGTCTTCATTAAATTTTAAATAATCTTCCTCATCTACGCTGTTGCCTTGGTCCTAGTTACCACCTTTCATAGCTTCTCTTTGTTATACTCATAACATTACACACAAATGGGATGTAACATTACCCCCGTACAAACCTACATATATAAAAAGCACAGGTGCAGTAACAACTATCATATAAATCCTAAACAGTTACACATTACCCTAATATGAAATGATTAACTGTTATTTGTTTAAAAAATATCTACTCTAAGGTTTAGGTAGAAGCTCGTGTGAAATGGCGAGAAACCGTATTACCTGCTCAGACTAGGCACTTGCCAAACATAGACTCGCTTCCGATTTATCTTTAAGCTGACACTACCGTTAGCTTCACATACGATGTTAAGGAGATACTAAGCTAAGAGCCCGGAAGCGAGTCTATGCGTGGTAGTTACGACAGGGGTTTCTCCTGCACCACCAGAATCTCTGTGGCCACTTCTGAAGTGACCCAAGTTGATCCCCAATTAGCCCATTCATCAGGAAATTTTGATTATAACCACCCAAAATCCCAGAGTGAATTATTAACCCCATAATTGTTATGTATTTTTCTTATCATTGCATTCTAATGTTTTCAAGTATTTATTTGTACACCTTGGGAATTCTCAACTTGATGAGATCACCACGCGTGGCATTTGGAAGTCGAAGAAGCACTCCCCATTATTACCAAACTACTTTCGTGTGTTACTTTAAACTATTACACATTCCCAATTACCTGGATTGACGGATGGATGGATGGGAGGACAGACGGACGAACGGGTTGTGAATGGTTGGCTGGGTGATCGATGGATGGATGCGTGGGTGAATGGATGGATGCGTGGGTGAATGGATGGATGCATTGGTGAATGGATGGATGCGTGGGTGAATGGATGGATACGTGGGTGAATGGATGGATGCATTGGTGAATGGATGGATACGTGGGTGAATGATGGATGCGTGGGTGAATGGATGGATGCATGGGTGAATGGGTGGATGCATGGGTGTATGGATGATGTGCTGTCTCAGGCCATCCTTGCTTGCCTCTGCCCCATAAACATAATTTGTAAAGAGATTATGATTACTTCTTGCAACACCAACCATCCAAACAAACCAATCAAACCAATCAAACCAATCAAACCAATCAAACCAATCAAACCAATCAAACCAATCAAACCAATCAAAACAATCAAAACAATCAAAACAATCAAAACAATCAAACCAATCAACGTAATCAAACCAATCAACCAATCAACTAGCCAACCAGTCAGGCTTCCAGCCAGTCAAACAATCAAACAATCAATCAATCAACCAACTTTTCGGACCGGATGGATGGATGGGGAGACCATTGGATGGCCCGACGGACGGGTGAATGGGGCGGGAAGGCGGGGTGGGTGAGTGGACCGGATGGGTGGATGGATGGGGAGACCATTGGATGGACGGGCGGATGGCCCGACGGACGGTGAATGGGGCGGGATGTCGGCGGTGGGTGAGTGGACCGGATGGTTGGATGGATGGATTGATGGATGGGGAGACCATTGGATGGACGGGCGGATGGCCCGACGGACGGCTGAATGGGGCGGCAAGGCGAGGTGGGTGAGTGGACCTGATGGATGGATGGGGAGACCATTGAATGGACGGGCGGATCGCCCGACGAACGGGTGAATGGGGTGGCAAGGCGGGGGTGTGTGAGTAGACCAGATGGATGGATGGATGGATGGATGGATGGATGGATGGATGGATGGATGGATGGATGGATGGATGGATGGGGAGACCATTGGATGGACGGGCGGATGGCCCGACGGACGGCTGAATGGGGCGGCAAGGCGAGGTGGGTGAGTGGACCTGATGGATGGATGAGGAGACCATTTGATGGACGGGCGGATGGCCCGACGGACGGGTGAATGGGGCGGGAAGGCGGGGATGTATGAGTGGACCAGACGGATGGATGGATGAATGAGGAGACCATTGGATGGACGGGCGGATGGCCCAACGGACGTGTGAATGGGGCGGGAAGGCGGTGGTGGGTGAGTGGACCGGATGGGTGGATTGATGGGAAGACCATTGGATGGACGGGCGGATGGACCGACGGACGGGTGAATGGGATGGGAAGGCGGGGTGGGTAGGTGGACCGGATGGATGGATGGATGGGGAGACCATTGGATGGACGGGCGGATGGTCCGACGGACGGGTGAATGGGGCGGCAAGGCGGGGTGGGTGAGTGGACCGGATGGATGGATGGATGGATGGATTGGGAGACCATTGGATGGACGGGCGGATGGCCCGACGGACGGGTGAATGGGGCGGCAAGGCGGGGGTGTGTGAGTGGACCAGATGGATGGATGGATGGATGGATGGATGGATGGATGAATGAGGAGACCATTGGATGGACGGGCGGAGGGCCCGACGGACGGGTGAATGGGGCGGGAAGGCGGGGATGTATGAGTGGACCAGATGGATGGATGGATGGATGGGGAGACCATTGGACGGACGGGCGGATGGCCCGACGGACGTGTGAATGGGGCGGGAAGGCGGGGGTGGGTGAGTGGACCGGATATGTGGATGGATGGGGAGACCATTGGATAGACGGGCGGATGGCCCGACGGACGGGTGACTGGGATGGGAAGGCGGGGTGGGTGGGTGGACCGGATGGATGGGGAGACCATTGGATGGACGGGCGGATAGCCCGACGGACGGGTGAATGGGGCGGGAAAGCGGGGATGGTTGAATGTACGGGATGGATGGATGGATGGATGGATGGATGGATGGATGGATGGATGGATGGATGGATGGATGGATGGATGGATGGATGGATGGATGGATGGATGGATGGATGGATGGATGGATGGATGGATGGATGGATGGATGGATGGATGGATGGATGGATGGATGGATGGATGGATGGATGGATGGATGGATGGATGGATGGATGGATGGATGGATGGATGGATGGATGGGGAGACCGTTGGATTGACGGGCGGGTGACCCGACGGACGGGTGGGTGGGTCGGTCATTTGATGGATCGATGGTAAATGGAGCGTTGTGTGAATGCGGATGCACGGTGCACGAATACGTTGTGGATGGTGATGTATTAGCAAGTGAGTCACTACTGACACCGATGTCTGGGAGGTGGGTTCTGTACCACAAGCATGGAAGTATGCCAGCATTGTAACCATCTACAAGAAAGGTGATCGAATAGACTGTGGGAACTATAGAGGAATCTCTCTTCTTTCCATAGCAGGCAAGATCTTCGCCAGGATCCTCCTCAACAGACTTTCTACCCACATTATACCAAAGGTAGTTCTGGAGACACAACGTGGCTTCAGAATCAGAGGTAACCGGAGCACCTTGGATATATTTTGTCTCCAACACCTACAAGAAAAGTGCATTGAGCTGGATAGACCACTGTACATGGTATTTGTCGACTTCGGTAAGGCGTTCGATACATTTGGGAGGACCGGGTATGGCAACTACTTGGGAAATATGGATGCCTAGAGAAGTTCACAACTATGATCGAGGCTCTACATACCGGAATGAGGGCGAATGTTAGTGTTGGAGGGGAAGTCTCGGAATCGTTCGGTGTCACAAATGGGGTCAAGCAAGGTTATGTGCTGGCCCCCATGCTCTTCTCCATCTTCCTGTCAGCAATGCTCGACGATGCTTTCCGAGACAAGGGGGGGGGGTGGCGTCTACATACAGTCCAGACAGAGCGCTGACCTATTATACGTCGCACACTTCAGAGCGAAAACCAAGACTACTCGGATACTGATGAGAGAGCTGCTATTCGCAGATGACAGTGCACTGGTTGCACTCTGTTGCATGAAATGCAGAAAATGTAGATGTTTTCTCCGATACGTCAAAGAAGTTTGGCATGAAGATTAACATCAAGAAGACCGAGGTGCTGTACCAATCCAACTCTACAAGAACCCGAGAGGAGGATATCATATTTGATCGAAACAAGCTGAACTCTGTTCTGGAATTCACCTACGTCAGAAGCACGATATCAAGTAATGGAAGCATTGACGATGAAATACAGAGGAGGATGGCCAATGCTAGTGCATCTTTCGGCCGACTACGCCAGAGACTCTGGAACAACCACCATGTGTCCATGGCGATATACCGTGCAATCGTGCTGTCCACCCTCCTATATGGAGCCATGGCATGGACAGTGTACAGACGACAGGTGAAAAAGTGCGACACCTGCGTTCGATAATCTGGATGGACAAAGTAATAAACAAGGACATGGAAGATCTTCTGATCAGAAAGAATCTCCGGTGGACTGGACACCTCATCAGGATGTCACCAGACAGGCTACCAAAGCAGATTCTCTACTCTCAACAGTCTTCTGGTCACAGAAAGAGAGGGCGCTCTCGTCTCCGGTTTAAAGATACCATCAAGAGAAACCTGAAGCTGAGAGATATAAAGACCGACTCATGGACATCACTCACACAGCAGAGAGATAAACGGAGAGCAACAGTCAAGTGATGAAAGCAGTCTTTGGCGCATCGCGACTGACAGCATGATGATGATGATGACTCGTATATGTATTCCCTACTGTTCCGTGAGGAACGTCGAAGCTAAACTGACACAAAAACGTTAGAAATATTAAGCTGAACTCATCTGCGAAATGTTTGTGCAACTTCTTGCAACTGTTGTCCTTGAATTGTTTCATTCTCCGCGTCGATGAAGATCGATTAATTCGAATGTATGCGTTCCACGCTCTGTCGATGTTGGCGGGCTGTTTATGACGTCACATGCTCATAGTCTCGCGACTCGCAGACGAAGGCGAGTTCGGACATTACGCAACATCAGTTAAAGCGGATCAGTTTCATTTTACTAAAATAATAATATCAAGGCATGTAGTCATCAGCTCGGTTTCTGTTACATCATATTACTATGAAAATCAGATCCTAACTCGAAAACGAGGTTAGGGGCACTTGGGGGCAGGAAGTTGTCCATGCTAACGTCTGTAGGACTTTGACTGTCCATAAATAGTGTTTTACAGTTATATTGTCCGAAGGATAATTACAAGCAGAAGCAATGGAACACTTTGCCGGAAACAATGATCACGGAAATCATGCATTTTAATCGATTATTATGGTGATTGATATGGTATTGGCGGCTAGTACTTGTTTGGCGATCTTGACTTGTAATAAAGAATGCTATCTTTCGCGCAGTAGAACCAGTTTTGGGGCAAATGTATACATGTGTTATGATTATGTGCATTTAGACAACTTGTCAGATATAACTGCTTACCGAACTGTTGTGAAACCACAACGTATAGCAATGTAAAATGCAAATCCCGTAAAAGACACATACGGCCGAAAATCGTGTCACTATCTGCACTACTTAAAACGCTATTATCATGTCTATTACAGTGTGGTAAACTCAGTATTAAATTGGGCATTTAATAGAAGAAAGGCATAACGCAAGATATTTATATCCTGATTTTCCTAATATTCATCAGTCGGAAGCTACACCTATCACTGTCGTTAGAATATTATTCTTGTGTCCAGTCCACAATCAGCTCCAGTCGCGCGGTGTCTCGCCATGCATCGTACATAGTAACGTTTCTTTGATTTCCCGGTAGTTTTTTGAAGCTATGGTATTGACACTTTCAGACATTAAATAGCCTCCATTCACATATACATGTATAAAATTCGCAAAATTCTCATATCTCTTTCTCCTACTAGTACTATCCAGTCCCTAAACTGACACCCATTCATTTCTGCTCCAATTCGTCCTTGGAATTCCACTATCAGTCTGCATAATGCCATCGATAATGGTGTAATTTCGCAAGTTTTGAAGTAGCAGGCCACCAAATCTGAAACCCCTATCTAATGACAATTAAATCATCGATTATCTGTTCATTGTAGATGTTGAAGATTGCTGTCACTGCTGTGCATGCATGATGGTAGGTACACTTACCCAAAGCGACAGGGAAGCAGCAGAGGTCATCAATCAACACTTCATCAAAACATTCACAAAAGAAGACACTACCAGCATCCCGCACGTCACACCGAAGAACCTAACTACTGAAACATCCACTACATTCGAAATCACAGAAGAACTGGTCAAGAAATGCCTTCTTCAACTGAAGACTGATAAGTCACCGGGTACTGATGGTATCGGCCCTATAATTTTGAAGGAGATGTCAGAACAACTATGTGTGCCTCTCAACATCATATTCCAATCAAGCATCGACACATCAACACTACCGAGACAATGGAGAGATGCAATTATTTGCCGATCTACAAAATCTGAACAAAGAAACGCAGCAAATTACAGGCCAGTACGTGTCCTTGACATGAATCGTCTGCAAGACTCTGGAGAGAGTGATTGTACAGCAGCTCGTAGAACATATCACGATGAACCTCCTGGATTGTGAACAACAACACGAGGCTCTCCAACACACTCTAATAGGTCCCGAGGCTCTCCGACACACTCTAATAGGTCCCTGAGGCTCTCCAACACACTCTAATAGGTCCCTGAGGCTCTCCAACACACTCTAATAGGTCTCCCGAGGCTCTCCAACACACTCTAATAGGTCCCAGAGGCTCTCCAACACACTCTAATAGATCCCCGAGGTTCTCCAACGCACTCTAATAGGTCCCAGAGGCTCTCCAACACACTCTAATAGGTCCCGAGACTCTCCAACACACTCTAATAGGTCCCCGAGGCTCTCCAACACACTCTAATAGGTCCCCGAGGCTCTCCAACACACTCTAATAGGTCCCGAGACTCTCCAACAAATTCTAATAGGTCCCGAGGCTCTCCAACACACTCTAATAGGTCCCGAGGCTCTCCAACACACTCAATAGGTCCCGAGGCTCTCCAACACACTCTAATAGGTCCCGAGGCTCTCCAACACACTCTAATAGGTCCCGAGGCTCTCCAACACACTCTAATAGGTCCCGAGGCTCTTCCAACACACTCTAATAGGTCCCGAGGCTCTCCAACACACTCTAATAGGTCCCGAGACTCTCCAACACACTCTAATAGATCCCGAGACTCTCCAACACACTCTAATAGGTCCCGAGGCTCTCCAACACACTATAATAGGTCCCGAGACTCTCCAACACACTCTAATAGGTCCCGAGACTCTCAACACACTGTAATAGGTCCCGAGGCTCTCTAACACACTCTAATAGGTCCCGAGGCTCTCCAACACACTCTAATAGGTCCCGAGACTCTCCAACACACTCTAATAGATCCCGAGGCTCTCCAACACACTCTAATAGGTCCCGAGGCTCTCAAACACACTCTAATAGTTCCCGAGGCTCTCCAACACACTCTAATAGGTCCCGAGGCTCTCAAACACACTCTAATAGGTCCCGAGGCTCTCAAACACACTCTAATAGGTCCCGAGGCTCTCAAACACACTCTAATAGGTCCAAATGCTGCGACGGATGCATACGTATGCACCCCCCCCCCCACTCCCGCAGATATACAGAGTTCCACTCGGAGGATTTTGTTCTGTTTTTTGCTAGTCGTGGATAGCTATAATTAATAGAGAATACTAAAAAAATTAAAGCGCCGCAACAAATGTTATATAGCAATACCCTTGTAACTCTGCCCTGGTCAGTACCAAACAATAACCAGTCACTAGACCCTCGATCTATACTCAAGTGTCACAACATTGCGTCAACGGGGTTTTAAGTTACCAGTTACCTTGACTTGTGTTGTAATTATAACAATTTGTTATGGAAATTGAGTTGGTAACATATTTTACTGATATTGTTTGGTGTTAATACTACAATAGATAGCCATTTAACATGCATAGGTAGAATCCACATGATGCGGTCTACTTCACAATATCTGAGCAAATAAAAAAATCACTCATGAAAATTTGATTTGACAAATTTACACATCATTTTACATAAATGTTCATATGATCTGCTAAGTACAGACTGGGTAAGATAAATGTTTCCGCTATATTCTGATTTGTGGCGAACTCTATCAAAATTGAATGTTATCACACATCTCTTTATCAGTCCAAGGCTATAGTAGTTATCACTAGACGTGACCTACACACCAAGATATCACTAGGGCTCGGCTTGTGTTACATATTACATCGCCAGGCATCGGATAATAATTCGCCCGTGTCGCATTTGGATCGGGATTGTTCGCTCAAGCGTGACGCTTGAACCCTCGCGCACAGCCTCAACTTTTCAACCTCTCCTACCTATTGTACTGATCGACTTCAACAACATCCGCTCCACCATTCCCTCTCGTCCTCAAGTTGCACGTGTGCGCGTTGTGTCCAATGTCACAAAGTCAACTACCTCTTTGATGAAACTCGCTGATTTGTGGCTATCGGCGTTGACCGACGGCGTTAGACAACAGTCTGGGAGGAGCAATTCGCACAATTACTTCCTCTCCACCGATTTGTCAGACAAATGGGTGTTTGTGGAACAAACGATACTAGCTATTTCAACAATAACAACAGCTAGATAGGTATTAAGTTGCCTCGTTTCCATATAAATGCAGAATAATGTGATGTGAAGTTGTGTTTTATCGCATACGAACAATCCGACATATATAAGATATATACGTCACTCGCAATTACAGCATAACACTACCTATGATATAGTCGGCTCGTAGCGAGAGAGTTTCATAGCAGAAGAGAGAATGACAAATCATGGTATATTGCATTGCATCAATTGTTTATTTCTCATCGTCAAAAATAGTTTTTATTTACTAAAAAGTATAAAAACTAACGTTCTTTTAGAATAACTCGCTACCTAGTCAAATAGTGTTTTGTGTGTGTAGTTGTTGATATCTGACGGTTAATTTGCTATTGGACAACATTTAATGAAGTAGCAGCATGACCGTACAAACATCGATATAATTATGCTCCAGAGATTTGAAAATAAAGACACAACTATTGAAATACAACTAACACTGACCAAATATTGTGACAAATTACGACGATATCACAGTAAAGTTGTCACATTAATTAGATTAATTCTTAATCTTAACGATTTATACATGCAGTGGTCATTAAAACAGCTAGTATATCCGGGTACTCTGTTAGCACGGTATTTCATTAATCTTGTCAGTGATACATTGTGGCAACAACATTGAATAGAGCATCCATTCTGATCATTATCAACGTACACAAATAATCAAACATGTCAAGTATACACACCAGAAGACATCAAATGCTAGACACGACAACACGGCTACGGCTGTGACAACAGCTACAGTACAACACATTCATCATTCAGTCACTGAGTCTAGGTCACAGTGGAAACTGATACGTTCACTGAGTCTACGTCACAATGGGAATTAGTGTGTTCACTGAATCTACGTCACAATAGACCAATGATGTTGCGTCATATCGAAAGTTCCAGTCCATCATTCCACGGACTTGTTTGTATAAAAGTCCGTGATCATTCCAGGAAAACTATGACGCACTGCAAAGCGTAGCGGACACCTTACGTTATCAGCACCATCTCAGTGCTCATTGTTCAGGCCTGCAACAAAGCGAACACAATCCGCGTTATTCTCTCATCATTCGGCAACGGGTATCGAGTTAAGCACGTGACACCTAAAGCCACAGGTACCGCGCCTGTTCTACGCGTCGAAGTCCGTCTCCCCGGAAGGAGCTGTACCCTCACTTTCCGTCGTCTCGGACGACTGTCGCAGGTCGACGCAGAATTCGAACGGTTTGTCCCCGCGCTCTTGTGTGTACAGTCGGAAGGCAAGCGACAGCGACAACGCCAGACGGCGCGCCGACAGCGTCGAGTCACACACGTACACGTGACACTCCAAATTGCGAGATCTGGACGAGATTTCGCGCACGACGACGAAGCAGAAGACATGGGTGTACTTGGCGTCCTGCGTGCCGAACGAGATCAGTTCAATCGGCACCAACTCGGCGTCCTTGCCGGGCACTCTCGGCGCCACGCGGCGCTCCAGGTCCCGCGCGGTCAGTGCGCATGTGTGGATGCCGCTTTTGGTCACGTGTAGTTGGATCAGGGGCAGCGGATCGTCGGTTCCGCAGCGATCGTTGAACCGCGCCACCAGCTGGGCGACTGGAGCACGGACGTGTTCAACGCCCCACAGACCCGAGCACGGCAGCATCCCGATGTACTTGACGAGGAACACTTGGGGCAGCGCCATCACTCTGACGTCATTTCCGTTGACGACGCGATGGCGGCCGTCCGCTAGCGCCGTCGCATCCTTCCTGCTGCGGTTGAAGAATCCGAGTAGACCCTTTCGCTTCTTCGTCTCTGCGGCTGATTTCGCCGCGTTGTCCCGTGAGCCACCGCGGGAAGCGGAACCGTTGCCCGGTGACTCAACTTCCGGGGCATCGGGGTCGGCGTCGTCATGACAGAAACCACTAGGGGCAAAACGAGCGCTCGAAACGCTCGCCGTGCTGCAAGTGGAATACGTCATCATTACGTCACTGTCCCCGTCTGATGACGATATTTCTTCACCGCACGAGGCGTCGGGGGGTGTGACGTCATGAGTTCCAAGTGCAGTTGACATTATGCGTTCAATCTCGTCACTCAATTGCGATACGTCGATGTCGTTGTCGCGAGAGGGCGCGTCTGCGACTTCGCCGACGGGGGTAGGGTCCATGATGATGACGTCAGAAACCGTTACCTGTGGTGTTGTTGGGTTCCATTAGTCACATCCCGACCGCTGAAGACATTATCTACAACGACCAGTGTGTGGTTTGTGTTAGTGGTTAGTATCGTCAACTGATTCACGTTTGCACCTAATTAAGCATTATGCATGTCATCTTTAAGGTACGCACAAACACATACATACATACACATGTGCATACACCCATGCACGCATACACACACACGTGCATACTCAAAGCAACAACCCACGCGTACTGACACACACACACACACACACACACACACACACACACACACACACACACACACACACACACACACACACACACACACACACACACACACACACACACACACACACACACACACACACACACACACACACACACACACACACACACACACACACACACACACACACACACACGTGCACATATACACACACGTACACAAACACCCACGCGACACTACCTGCATAAGGGGGTATTATTCTTGCCTTTGTTCCCAGAGTTCAAGAAAACGTGTATAACATAGCTGTGCCAGTCAAGCGTAAACAAACAATAGCATACTTATAATTCCACAGCAGACTCAACTGACGGGTTTGTTTTGGAGCAAGCATCGACACCGTGGTGACAACTCCACTAGACAGGATTGTAGACAGGGGCTGTCAACTTGTCGCAGAAGGTGTACGCAGTGCCCTAACACCCGCATAGACCCAGTCAACAAACACTACAAATACCTCACCTGCCGAACGTCCTACTTTTTTCTGTCGCGCCGAGACGTCTAGAGTTGTTTTCGGAGACAGAGAGCAAGACTGATAGGTGCTGACCAGTCAGTAGTAGTGGACGTAACTGTGGTCAGTTAACGGCGGCCTAAGTGGGCCTGTGTCCCACGGGAGTCGACACTGACCGGCCACTGACCATCACAATAGACCCGACTCACTGTCTGCCAGCTCAGTCACGGCAACGCGATATGATCCGGTATTTAGCTTTGGCGCACTCGGTCTTTTCACGCTCTGTTGACCCGCTACCGTGTTCAACCGGAGAGAAGTAGGGGTCTAGAAGGAGTTGGCGTGTAGGGAGATTGCTGGGTGGTGTGTGTGGTAAGTTTCATACACCTAAGTGAGTGCGGTATATTTAAGTAATACTCTGCGCGCGCGCGCGTGCGTGCGTGCGCGTGTGTGTGCGCGCGCGCGCTGCGTGTGTGTGTGTGTGTGTGTGTGTGTGTGTGTGTGTGTGTGTGTGTGTGTGTGTTGTGAGCACGTGCGCGTACGCATGTTATGTGTATATGGGAGATATGCGAGGGTGTGTTTATTTAATTGACTCTCAGTGCAACGCCATAAACAATGTTTCAGCTGTCCATGTCATTTTCACGTGGACAGCTCGCTTACTTACACTACGAATTCTCACCTATCGTAATAAATTGGATAACTTTTCCGACTGTGTCGTAAAGTTGAAAGCATCTTCCCCGGTCACTACGTAAACACCAGCCGCGAGACAACATCGGCCACGTTCTCTAAGTTGAGGTGTCACCTCCACCTTCCAAGTTATCTCTCACGCTATCTCTGCCTACACACACCCAAGTGACCCAACCCATGCACAGGATACCGGAAATGCCAACGCTGCGCCGCAAGTGTCAACCAGCCACGTCGAATGTTTGCTTGCGTGAAACCGATCTGTTGTTTGCGACCGTCTGCTTTGTTGCGGTACACAGCACCACACACACCCAACAAACTACTGCCACAGGCAATCAACTCACGCATCGGTGTAATTTAGCCCAGGGTGGTCAGCGGTTTACCTGTGGTACCTTGGACAAGAGCTCTTGACCAATAATGACGGCGACGGTGGACGCAGCAGGTGGTCCGATTGGACCAGAATGGTCGCACCGTCGATACACTGACGCGCTAACGTTGGAGTCTTGTAAGTGCATCCACGCACAGGCGCCGATGACCCGTCACATCTTTCTGTGTCAGTTCGCTTGCGTGAAAAATTGGCCTCTGATTTACCAATTGGCAATGCAATTCAAAAATGCAATACAATTATATTACTGACATATATCTCGGTAGGGTTGACTCCATTTACATGTATGGCAAAACAAACAAACTCGTCAATTACAAATAACGACCATCCCTGCTGTGAAGCCAAGTCCCAAATTTAGAAATGGTTTATTGATGCTTTGTCAAATCACGTTGCAGCTGACAACGTTTGACAACATGTTGTTCAAAACAATTGATTCCACACAATAAACAAGGCTACGATGGATTTTTCGTTTATTGGTTTATGTAATTTATTAAACAGTGCGTAATGTATACCGCAGCATATAACCGCCAGGTGTATCGAGGTGCATAGTTAGACAACAATAATGAAATATGATCATATGTGTTCTATATTTTAAATATTAAAAACTTCTGCTTTTGAGTTATTCCTGAACAATTACAATGTAGCAATAAGGACTGGAAACCGTTACGTTGTGCACAGTCACATACTGGCAACATATCCCATTTTCCCAGTTAGTCACGCACGTACCTATTGGCGCACGCACCACGCACGCACGCACTCGCACGCACGCACTCACTCACGCACTCACGCACTCACTCACTCACTCACTCACTCACTCACTCACTCACTCACTCACTCACTCACTCACTCACTCACTCACTCACTCACTCACTCACTCACTCACTCACTCACTCACTCACTCACTCAATCAATCAATCAATCAATCAATCAATCAATCAATCAATCAATCAATCAATCAATCACTCAATCACTCACTCACTCACTCAGTCACTCACTCACTCAGTCACTCACTCAACCAACCACCACCACCCACCACCCACTCACCCACTCACTCAGTCACTCATTAACCCACCCACTTACTCACTCACTCACTCACTCACTCATTCACTCAGGCTCACTCGCTCACCCATTCACTCACTCACCCACTCATTCACTCAGGCTCACTCACTCACTCACTCACTCATTCACTCACCCACACAATCATGGTCACGTACTCATTCACCAATCACGCTTTCACGTGGTCACATAGTCACTCACCACTCAGGCACACATACATGATCACGTGTTCACTCACGACATAAAATATTCAGTCCACACTACATTCGCCTACCCGACGTCTCGCGTTAGGCAGTAACCCGTCTATTGACTCAGAATACGACCAGCGAGGCTCTTAACACACACGAAAGTAGAAACGCATTCAGTGTTGCGAACAGCGACTACCGTTCTAGTCAATGTGCGTAATATATAATAATAAGAATGTCAGTAGACCTACAAAACAGTACAACTTACGATTGTTGTAATCCGCAAAACCCAACAATAAATGCTACTATATACAACTACGAATAAGGACATTATAATAAGCAACTATTAATATATACAATCGTGCGAGAATATATTAAATTAGTCCATACAACACAAGGTGTGCGTCCCTCCTCTACATAATCACAGACCTGCTTTGTCGAGTCGCCAAACCACTGACGTATCAAATAATTATACACCGAAGCAATGTTTATTTAGATTCCTCTTTAGGAAAAATATGCTCTTTTGAAACTGCATAAATAGAACCGTCGCACAGCAAATATTGACATTGTAATAGTCACGTGGCCATTTGGTCCAGTCGCCTGTGATCATGTGATGTCATTGGATGTTGCAGGTGCATGACTGGATGTCGCCTTCTGAAAACACAGAGTTGATACATTAACAACCGCTCCCTGACCTCGCTGTGACGGCGCGGCTAACTGCAGAACGACCACTGTCTACATAGACTTTTATTATTGTCAGATAAAATACCATACAATACAACGCATCTTCGCAAAGGTTAACTTGGAATATATGTGAACACGTATTTCGATATGTGCAGCATGGTTTTAAAGAGTACAACTGTCATGGCGTCATAGCTTAGCTGCCAGACATTCTGAAATAAGTATTCTGACAAATTCTTATTACTTCGATTGTCGGGCACAGGCCACTAAGTGTTCTTGTGTAAAACCAGAGCCCTGACCCGCGAACAAAACTATGATAAGGGAAAAGTGAAGGATCCACTTACATCAAACAGAGAACCCATATTATGATCAGAGAACAGGGATATCACCTGCCCGCCATCTATAGCCAATTAACCCGCCAACCTGAGCAATCTCACATGACACCAGTACGTGACCAAGCGTCATAGCTCGTCGTACGTTTCAAATACGATGCTCCAAAGTAAGTTAATTTCTTATAAAACAACCAAATCTTGGATTCGTGAACAACGCACTCCATATTGTTGTACGATAGTTCCCATGCGTGCATTAGTACTGGCTCACTGCACTGCGTAGTTTACTAGCCAGTGTTAGTAATTCTGCCGTTATTTACCTATCTGTGTAGTTTACCAGCCAGTGTTAGTAAAGCTGCCGTTATTTACCTGTCTGTGAAGTTTACTAGCCAGTGTTAGTAATGCTGCCGTTATTTACCTATCTGTTTAGTTTACTAGCCTGTGTTAGTAAAGCTGCCGTTATTTACCTATCTGTGTAGTTTACTAGCCAGTGTTAGTAAAGCTGCCGTTATTTACCTATCTGTGTAGTTTACTAGCCAGTGTTAGTAAAGCTGCCGTTATTTACCTATCTGTGTAGTTTACTAGCCAGTTTTAAGAAAAGCTGCCTTATTTACCTATCTGTGTAGTTTACTAGCCGTGTTAGAAAAGCTGCCGTTATTTCCCTATCTATGTAGTTTACTAGCCAGTTTTAAGTAATGCTGCCGTTATTTACCTATCTTTAGTTTACTAGCCAGTGTTAGAAAAGCTGCCGTTATTTACCTTCTTGTAGTTTACTAGCCAGTGTTAGAAAAGCTGCCGTTATTTACCTATCTGTGTAGTTTACTAGCCAGTTTTAAGTAATGCTGCCGTTATTTACCTATCTGTGTAGTTTACTAGCCGTGTTAGAAAAGCTGCCGTTATTTACATATCTATGTAGTTTACTAGCCAGTGTTAGAAAAGTGCCGTTATTTACCTATCTTGTATTTTACTAGCCAGTTTTAGAAAAGCTGCCTTATTAAAAAAAAAAAAAAAAAAAAAAAAAAAAAAAAAAAAAAAAAAAAAAAAAAAAAAAAAAAAAAAAAGGGGGGGGGGGGGGGGGGGGGGGGGGGGGGGGGGGGGGGGGGGGGGGGGGGGTTTACTAGCCGTGTTAGTAAAGCTGCCGTTATTTACCTATCTGTGTAGTTTACTAACCAGTTTTAAGAAAAGCTGCCGTTATTTACCTATCTGTTAGTTTACAAGCCAGTGTTAGTAATGCTGCCGTTATTTACCTATCTTGTAGTTTACTAGCCAGTGTTAGTAAAGCTGCCGTTATTTACCTTCTGTGTAGTTTACAAGCCAGTGTTAGTAAGCTGCCGTTATTTACCTATCTGTTTAGTTTACTAGCCAGTGTTAGAAAAGCTGCCGTTATTTACCTATCTGTGTAGTTTACTAGCCAGTTTTAAGAAAAGCTGCCGTTATTTCCCTTCTGTGTAGTTTACTAGCCAGTGTTAGTAATGCTGCCGTTATTTACCTATCTATGTAGTTTACTAGCCAGTTTTAAGAAAAGCTGCCGTTATTTACCTATCTGTGTAGTTTACTAGCCAGTGTAAGTAATGCTGCCGTTATTTACCTATCTTTTAGTTTACTAGCCAGGGGTTAGTAAAGCTGCCGTTATTTACCTTCTGTTTAGTTTACTAGCCAGTGTTAGTAAAGCTGCCGTTATTTACCTATTTGTGTAGTTTACTAGCCAGTTTTAAGTAATGCTGCCGTTATTTACCTATCTTGTAGTTTACTAGCCGTTTTAAGTAAAGCTGCCGTTATTTCCCTATCTTGTAGTTTACTAGCCAGTTTTAAGTAATGTGCCGTTATTTCCCTATCTTGTATTTTACTAGCCAGTGTTAGAAAAGCTGCCTTATTTACCTTCTTGTAGTTTACTAGCCAGTTTTAAGTAAAGCTGCCGTTATTTACCTATCTGTGTAGTATACTAGCCAGTGTAAGTAATGCTGCCGTTATTTCCCTATCTATGTAGTTTACTAGCCAGGGGTTAGAAAAGCTGCCGTTATTTACCTATCTTTTAGTTTACTAGCCAGTGTTAGTAAAGCTGCCGTTATTTACCTATCTGTGTAGTTTACAAGCCAGTGTTAGTAATGCTGCCGTTATTTACCTATCTGTGTAGTTTACAAGCCAGTGTTAGTAAAGCTGCCGTTATTTACCTATCTGTGTAGTTTACTAGCCAGTTTTAAGAAAAGCTGCCGTTATTTCCCTATCTTGTAGTTTACTAGCCAGTGTTAGTAATGCTGCCGTTATTTACCTATCTATGTAGTTTACTAGCCAGTGTTAGTAAAGCTGCCGTTATTTACCTATCTGTGTAGTTTACAAGCCAGTGTTAGTAATGCTGCCGTTATTTACCTATCTGTTTAGTTTACTAGCCAGTGTTAGTAATGCTGCCGTTATTTACCTATCTATGTAGTTTACTAGCCAGTGTTAGTAAAGCTGCCGTTATTTACCTATCTGTGTAGTATACTAGCCAGTGTAAGTAATGCTGCCGTTATATACCTATCTATGTAGTTTACTAGCCAGTGGTAGTAAAGCTGTCGTTATTTACCTATCTGTTTAGTTTACTAGCCAGTGTTAGTAAAGCTGCCGTTATTTACCTATTTGTGTAGTTTACTAGCCAGTGTTAGTAATGCTGCCGTTATTTACCTATCTATGTAGTTTACTAGCCAGTGTAAGTAAAGCTGCCGTTATTTACCTATCTGTGTAGTATACTAGCCAGTGTAAGTAATGCTGCCGTTATTTACATATCTATGTAGTTTACTAGCCAGTGTTAGTAATGCTGCCGTTATTTACCTATCTATGTAGTTTACTAGCCAGTGTTAGTAAAGCTGCCGTTATTTACCTATCTGTGTAGTTTACAAGCCAGTGTTAGTAATGCTGCCGTTATTTACCTATCTGTTTAGTTTACTAGCCAGTGTTAGTAAAGCTGCCGTTATTTACCTGTCTGTGTAGTTTACTAGCCAGTGTTAGTAATGCTGCCGTTATTTACCTATCTGTGTAGTTTACAAGCCAGTGTTAGTAAAGCTGCCGTTATTTACCTATCTGTTTAGTTTACTAGCCAGTGTTAGTAAAGCTGCCGTTATTTACCTATCTGTGTAGTTTACAAGCCATTGTAAGTAATGCTGCCGTTATTTACATATCTGTGTAGTTTACTAGCCAGTGTTAGTAATGCTGCCGTTATTTACCTATCTATGTAGTTTACTAGCCAGTGTTAGTAAAGCTGCCGTTATTTACCTATCTGTGTAGTATACTAGCCAGTGTAAGTAATGCTGCCGTTATATACCTATCTATGTAGTTTACTAGCCAGTGGTAGTAAAGCTGTCGTTATTTACCTATCTGTTTAGTTTACTAGCCAGTGTTAGTAAAGCTGCCGTTATTTACCTATCTGTGTAGTTTACTAGCCAGTGTTAGTAATGCTGCCGTTATTTACCTATCTGTGTAGTTTACTAGCCAGTGTTAGTAAAGCTGCCGTTATTTACCTGTCTGTGTAGTTTACTAGCCAGTGTTAGTAAAGCTGCCGTTATTTACCTATCTGTGTAGTTTACTAGCCAGTGTAAGTAATGCTGCCGTTATTTACCTATCTGTGTAGTTTACTAGCCTGTGTTAGTAAAGCTGCCGTTATTTACATATCTATGTAGTTTACTAGCCAGTGTTAGTAATGCTGCCGTTATTTACCTATCTATGTAGTTTACTAGCCAGTGTTAGTAATGCTGCCGTTATTTACCTATCTATGTAGTTTACTAGCCAGTGTTAGTAATGCTGCCGTTATTTACCTATCTATGTAGTTTACTAGCCAGTGTAAGTAATGATGCCGTTATTTACCTATCTGTGTAGTTTACTAGCCAGTGTTAGTAATGCTGCCGTTATTTACATATCTATGTAGTTTACTAGCCAGTGTTAGTAAAGCTGCCGTTATTTACCTATCTATGTAGTTTACTAGCCAGTGTAAGTAATGCTGCCATTATTTACATATCTATGTAGTTTACTAGCCAGTGTTAGTAATGCTGCCGTTATTTACCTATCTATGTAGTTTACTAGCCAGTGTTAGTAAAGCTGCCGTTATTTACCTATCTGTGTAGTTTACTAGCCAGTGTTAGTAATGCTGCCGTTATTTACCTATCTGTGTAGTATACTAGCCAGTGTAAGTAATGCTGCCATTATTTACATATCTATGTAGTTTACTAGCCAGTGTTAGTAAAGCTGCCGTTATTTACCTATCTATGTAGTTTACTAGCCAGTGTTAGTAAAGCTGCCGTTATTTACCTATCTGTGTAGTTTACTAGCCAGTGTTAGTAAAGCTGCCGTTATTTACCTGTCTGTGTAGTTTACTAGCCAGTGTTAGTAAAGCTGCCGTTATTTACCTGTCTGTGTAGTTTACTAGCCAGTGTTAGTAAAGCTGCCGTTATTTACCTATCTATGTAGTTTACTAGCCAGTGTAAGTAATGCTGCCATTATTTACATATCTATGTAGTTTACTAGCCAGTGTTAGTAATGCTGCCGTTATTTACCTATCTATGTAGTTTACTAGCCAGTGTTAGTAAAGCTGCCGTTATTTACCTATCTGTTTAGTTTACTAGCCAGTGTTAGTAAAGCTGCCGTTATTTACCTATTTGTGTAGTTTACTAGCCAGTGTTAGTAATGCTGCCGTTATTTACATATGTATGTAGTTTACTAGCCAGTGTTAGTAAAGCTGCCGTTATTTACCTATCTGTTTAGTTTACTAGCCAGTGTTAGTAAAGCTGCCGTTATTTACCTATCTGTGTAGTTTACTAGCCAGTGTTAGTAAAGCTGCCGTTATTTACCTATTTGTGTAGTTTACTAGCCAGTGTTAGTAATGCTGCCGTTATTTACCTATCTATGTAGTTTACTAGCAGTTTTTAGTAATGCTGCCGTTATTTACCTATCTGTTTAGTTTACTAGCCAGTGTTAGTAATTCTGCCGTTATTTACCTGTCTGTGTAGTTTACTAGCCAGTGTTAGTAATTCTGCCGTTATTTACATATCTATGTAGTTTACTAGCCAGTGTTAGTAATGCTGCCGTTATTTACCTGTCTGTGTAGTTTACTAGCCAGTGTTAATAATGCTGCCGTTATTTACCTATCTGTGTAGTTTACTAGCCAGTGTTAGTAATGCTGCCGTCATTTACCTATCTGTGTAGTTTACTAGCCAGTGTTAGTAATGCTGCCGTTATTTACCTATCTGTGTAGTTTACTAGCCAGTGTTAGTAATGCTGCCGTTATTTACCTATCTGTGTAGTTTACTAGCCAGTGTTAGTAATGCTGCCGTTATTTACCTATCACCTTCTCCTTGGGTATTTGCTTGAGACATTTCTCAGCCGCCTCCTCCGACTGTGCGTACAACACGTCGTGGATGAGCTTCGTCCTCAGGCGCGGCTTCTCATATTGCTCGGCCAGGTACACCATCCTCTTGACGTGGGTCTGCACGAGTAAATATAACACACTACAGTCCATTGCAACGCAACGCAACGCAACGCAACGCAACGCAACGCAACGCAACGCAACGCAACGCAACGCAACGCAACGCAACGCAACGCAACGCAACGCAACGCAACGCAACGCAACGCAACGCAACGCAACGCAACGCAACGCAACGCAACGCAACGCAACGCAACGCAACGCAACGCAACGCAACGCAACGCAACGCAACGCAACGCAACGCATTACATTACATTACATTACATTACATTACATTACATTGCAATATATTTCATTTAAATAATAATAATGACGTCTTATCCGCCAAAATCCTCGAAGATCGAGCTCAGTGGCGCGACAAAATGATTAAGCAAACTCGTAATCGTAAACAATGCGTGAGTCGTCGATGGATGTATTTCAATACAATGCAACAATATTTTATTATTCCTCGAAGGAAAATTCATGTGGAGTGTTTGTCAGTCATGACAGGTGTACCGGTGTACACATAAATAGACAGTAGTAAAAGGTTATATATTTCAGATAGATAAGTTAAAAATAAAATCTAACAATAACTTAAAATAAAATAACTAAAATAATTAAATAAATAAATACATTGGTTAATTAAATAAATACATTAAACAAATAATAAAAACGATGCTGAGAATTGATAATTGTCACAAACGATCGCTATGTATGTGTGTGTATATGTGCTGTATGTACGTACGTAGGTACGTACACCTTTATGAATGTATCTATGTATGTTCATGTACGTGACGAAATCGACGAGAACTCACATGAGTCCATTTAAGTCATTATATGACAGACACAGGGAAGAAGAAACGTAGAAGAGAAAACTTATAAATAGATAGAAACGTGTTTTGGCCACAACTGTAGCGCGAATTCTAAGCATTAACGGTCTTTTCGGTCCATGTTTATAGGGATAGATCCAATTACGATGGATGTATGCGTACACATACTTACATAACATTCTAAAACCAAGTCCGGTTGGACGTAGTTGTAGTGGTCAAGCTGATGGGTCAAATAAGTTAAGATACAGAACACAGGATACTTACCATCCTCTTCTCGGCCTTGTCAGCCTTTTTACTCATCAGTGCCAACTCCATGGAGAGACGGGTCTTCTCTGACTGGGAGATCTGTACACACCACACAAGGCTTCTTAGTCGTTATATATCGTTATATATCGTTATATATCTTTATATATATATATATATATATATATATATATATATATATATATATATATATATATATAATATATATATAACGTCAGTCGACGAATACACGGCGATATGGAGAGACTCGTTGCGTAGAGTGCAAAGCGTCGGACAGACCCGGCTTTAGCAACACAAGATGACAATGTTATAAACGGTCATGTTGGCGACGTAAGAGCAACATCACCTTGTTGCCGACGACTTGGTGACACAAGGTGACAATGTTACAGACGAACGTGTTGGGACGTAAGAGCAACGTCACCTTTGTTTCGACGACCTAGTGACAGAATGTGACAATGTTACAGACGAACGTGTTGGGGACGTAAGAGCAACGTCACCTTGCTTTCGACGACCTAGTGACAGAAGGTGACAATGTTACAGACGAACGTGTTGGGGACGTAAGAGCAACGTCACCTTGCTGTCGATGCTGACTCTCCGATTCGACCGCTTCTTCATCGTCTCCTTCGTCGCCACCGCCGTCTTCGGGTGCGTCGCCACCGGGCGCTGCTGCCCCTTGATGAGCACATAGACGGCGCCACTGCGGAGGTACTTCACCAGCTGGTGCAAGCACGGAACAACATCTTATCATTGCGAAATCCAATGTACACGTACCTATGTAGTTGCGACATATTCTGACCTGTATAATACTTTTAATCAATAAATTTATTATTTTAATATGCATTTATTTTATTATGTTATATCACACATCGAATCCGCGAATAATAAATTGAGTAGTATTACTATTATACCTAGTCCTAGACTGCTTAGACAAACCTTTGTTTCATATGAACGATGAATGTTGAGTCAGATAAATACCTGCCAGATCGACAATATTTAAATTTGCCCTACATTGCTAGTTGAGTGCGACAAGAAAGAGGACGAAGAGAACAAGAAGTACAATATTTATGATCACAATTAAACGGATTATCTAGCCATCTCTAATAACGATTTCTTCGTTCTCCGAATCCTAGTCTGTTCTGAAACAGTGTATGATAGTGCTATTGGTAAACGTGTGGTCAACTCATTAAGAATTTCAGCTCATGTGAAAATCCATCGTTAAAAATGAATGCATTTTGGAACTGAAGACGCTTTATACAAATTGCAAATGATCACCGTCGTGTCACAGAGGACGCCATTTTGTGACACACCGCCAAAAATGATCGGGCAGCGCCTCCTGACGTTGATGTAAATTCTCGACATATTCAAGATCAAACTTAATGAACAAAATAGAAAGCAAAGGAGTAACATTTAAAGAGCAAAAATAAGGAGCAAACGTTTAAAGAGCAGTATTGGGCTCATCAGCGAAGCGTTCTTCTGCCCCCACTCGTCACGTGACCCACCTGCTCTGACGCCGGCACGTAGTCGAACTGGTACGTGTGGTTCCAGGCAGGATTAGGCCCCTCCTTCACCACCTTCGTCTTGATCACGTAAGTCGCCAATGACCACACGAAGTCCGTGTCCGACGCGGCCATCGTGTTGACGGTGACGGCCGTCGGCGTGACTGTGTTCGTCTGTTGACTGGCCGATGTACCGGACGGGTCCTTTTTGGCGCCATTGGCGTTTTTCGACGTGTCCTTCGTCACGTCCGCCAGTTGGTACTCGGCGTAGATGTTCTGTGGCGAAAATGTCCGCGGTTGTAAAAAGGCAATGAGTTCTTTTAGGTAAGCGTGCTCACTGTCACGGAAACTAAGAACAGTCGAATTTCGCTTTAAAGTCATATAAATTAATAATGCCATATCGCCATTAATAGAAACACCAGGATAACCCGAAATTATTTCTGTAAAAGCAAATTATGGGAAATTAATATCGCTAACACGGTCACCTCACATTCCAGACAACTTTGTCAGTTCAGCGAGCCACCGTGATAGTGATATTCCACTATACGAATATTTTAACTGAGTGTCGATCTACGCGTTCACGTATAAACACACAAACACGCATAGATTAAACACAAACCTTTCATTAGGTATAACTGTACATAACCATTCAAGAAAGAGTTACGTTAAAGTGAAGTATTCTACGCCCCCACGCACCGAGTATCGTTCCGGCAGTCCGAGCGCGTTCTTGATCCTGACGACGAAGTGGAAGTCCTTGCCCACCAGCTCGTCCGGACCTTCAATCCAAACGTCGTCGCTGTCCGTGAACTCTCTCCCTTTGGCCGAACAAGGGACCAGCTCAATGTTCAGCTGACCCACCTGTAATACACCGCGAGCACGTGTCAAACTATGAGTTTCCCGGAGTCAGCTACGATAATCAGAATTCCTAAAGCAGTCTGACAAATAAAATGAGAGAAATATTTGTGCACGTGGCCTGCGCGAGTTACCCACCCATAGAAGTGAAATGCAAAATACATAACATATTTTCCCATATACGTATTATGTATAGATGCAAAAACACACACTAAACACGTACACGAGCATGCACATACGCACGCGCACTTACACAAACACACACATGCGTACACACAAACGCTCACATACATACACACGCACACAGACACACAACATACATGATAAAACACTAACACAATACACAGACGCACACACATACATACAGAGTATTAAAAAACAATAACACACACTACACATACATTACACACACACGCACGCATACATACACATACGTGTACACATACAAACACATTTAAATTGTACACACACACACACACGCGCACACACGCACACACACGCACGCACACGCACGCACGCACGCACACGCACACGCACACGCACACGCACACGCACACGCACACGCACACGCACACGCACACGCACACCACACACACGCACACGCACGCACAGCACACGCACACGCACACGCACCACGCACGCACGCACACACGCACGCACGCACGCACGCACGCACGCACCAGACACACGCACGCACGCACGCACGCACACGCACGCGAAAAACACACACACACACACACACACCACACACACACACACAGAGTTGAAGGTAGCGGAAGTAGTCTCGCCTTGTTGCCGCGGTAGTCGGTGATGTCGAGTTGTTCTCGGATGTCGATGCTGTAGGCGAGACTGCCGAGCCACACCTTCACACTGCCCACCAACACTTCCGTGTCGTCGTCCTCCTCGAACGGGTCGTCCTCCTGCACCACATCACACGGGACACTGAGACAACGTTTGACAACCCATCCATTCCTGGGTGGTCTGGTCTAGTCTGTGTCTGTCGATATTGCGCTACAATACTGCATTTATTGTCTGTGACGCGATAACCACAATCAGAATATTAGCATTAGGCAATTAAAGAATTATGTAGGCAATTTTGTAACAATGATTTAGACACTTTTTAGTTTTATATTTATTTAATTTGATTTATTTAGTACTTTTAAATTTATTTATTATTTTCATTTTACCTAACACTGAACACACATTTACCTTCATGTGGTAATACAGTTTTTGCGTTGTCTCAGAAACTCGCAAATGTTATTACTGTGTTGCGCTTAGTTCAAACAATCACAACAAAAACGACGGTCAGCGGCCACCTTGTTGCCAGGTGTGGACATCGTTGTTGCCACGTATACGCCACTATGCATTAACACATGCTCCACTTTAACGATTCCCTGCGACTTGTGCAGTGTCCGTGTGTGTTTGTGTTTGTGTGTGTGTGCGCGTGCGTGCGTGCGTGCGTGCATGCGTGTGGGTGCATACGTGTGTGTGTGTGTGTGTGTGTGTGTGTGTGTGTGTGTGTGTGTGTGTGTGTGTGTGTGTGTGTTGTGTGTAGTATGCCCTATGCATTAGTGACTGCGACGTGCAGTGTGTGTGTGTTTGTGTTGTGTGTGTGTGTGCGTGTGGTGCGTGTGTGATGATGTGGGTGCATACGTGTGTGTGTGTGTGTGTGTGTGTGTGTGTGTGTGTGTGTGTGTGTGTGTGTGTGTGTGTGTGTGTGTGTGGTGCGTGTTGTGTGTGTGTGTGTGTGTTCGTGTGTGTGTGTGTGTGTGTGTGTGTGTGTGTGTGTGTGTGTGTGTGTGTGTGTGTGTTTGTGTGTGTGTGTGTGTGTGTGTGTGTGTGTGTGTGTGTGTGTGTGTGTGTGTGTGTGTGTGTGTGTGTGTGTGTGTGTGTGTGACAACTTGAGAGAAATACACCCACGTCATTTAATAAAACACATTTCTAAGAGTATGTAACTATTGCTTGTCTAATAAATACACAAGGTCACCTGAATATCATGTAAATATAAATAATGCAAACATGATAAACTCAACAAAGTTAATTGTGTTTGCTGTGATTTTAATTGCAGTGAAGA
>JAODUO010000836.1:135000-145000 GCA_025642075.2 Ridgeia piscesae | reverse complement strand
TCGGTCGTCACACGCACTCACCCAGTCGTCACACGAACTCACCCAGTCGTCACACGAACTCACCCAGTCGTCACACGAACTCACCCAGTCGTCACACGAACTCACCCAGTCGTCACACGAACTCACCAAGTCGTCACACGTACTCACTCGGTCGTCACACGAACTCACCCAATCGTCACACGAACTCACCCAGTCGTCACACGATCTCACCCAGTCGTCACACGAACTCACCCAGTCGTCACACGAACTCACCCAGTCGTCACACGAACTCACCCAGTCGTCACACGAACTCACCAAGTCGTCACACAAACTCACCCAGTCGTCACACGAACTCACCAAGTCGTCACACGTACTCACTCGGTCGTCACACGCACTCACCCAGTCATCACGCGAACTCACCCAGTCGTCACACGAACTCACCCAGTCGTCACACGAACTCACCCAGTCGTCACACGAACTCACCAAGTCGTCACACGTACTCACTCGGTCGTCACACGCACTCACCCAGTCATCACGCGAACTCACCCAGTCGTCACACGAACTCACCCAGTCGTCACACGAACTCACCCAGTCGTCACACGAACTCACCCAGTCCTCACACGAACTCACCCAGTCGTCACACGAACTCACCCAGTCGTCACACGAACTCACCCAGTCGTCACACGAACTCACCAAGTCGTCACACGAACTCACCAAGTCGTCACACAAACTCACCCAGTCGTCACACGAACTCACCAAGTCGTCACACGTACTCACTCGGTCGTCACACGCACTCACCCAGTCATCACGCGAACTCACCCAGTCGTCACACGAACTCACCCAGTCGTCACACGAACTCACCCAGTCGTCACACGAACTCACCCAGTCGTCACACGAACTCACCCAGTCGTCACACGAACTCACCCAGTCGTCACACGAACTCACCCAGTCGTCACACGAACTCACCCAGTCGTCACACGAACTCACCAAGTCGTCACACAAACTCACCCAGTCGTCACACGAACTCACCAAGTCGTCACACGTACTCACTCGGTCGTCACACGCACTCACCCAGTCGTCACGCGAACTCACCCAGTCGTCACACGAACTCACCCAGTCGTCACACGAACTCACCCAGTCGTCACACGAACTCACCCAGTCGTCACACGAACTCACCCAGTCGTAACACAATCTCACCCAGTCGTCACACGAATTCACCCAGTCGTCACACGAACTCACCCAGTCGTCACACGATCTCACCCAGTCGTCACACGAACTCACCCAGTCATCACACGAACTCACCCAGTCGTCACACGAACTCACCCAGTCGTCACACGAACTCACCCAGTCGTCACACGAACTCACCCAGTCGTCACACGAACTCACCCAGTCGTCACACGATCTCACCCAGTCGTCACACGATCTCACCCAGTCGTCACACGAACTCACCCAGTCGTCACACGAACTCACCCAGTCGTCACACGAACTCACCCAGTCGTCACACGAACTCACCCAGTCGTCACACGAACTCACCCAGTCGTCACACGAACTCACCCAGTCGTCACACGAACTCACCAAGTCGTCACACGTACTCACTCGGTCGTCACACGAACTCACCCAGTCGTCACGCGAACTCACCCAGTCGTCACACGAACTCACCCAGTCGTCACACGATCTCACCCAGTCGTCACACGATCTCACCCAGTCGTCACACGAACTCACCCAGTCGTCACACGAACTCACCCAGTCGTAACACGAACTCACCCAGTCGTCACACGAACTCACCAAGTCGTCACACAAACTCACCCAGTCGTCACACGTACTCACTCGGTCGTCACACGCACTCACCCAGTCGTCACGCGAACTCACCCAGTCGTCACACGAACTCACCCAGTCGTCACACGAACTCACCCAGTCGTCACACGAACTCACCCAGTCGTCACACGAACTCACCCAGTCGTCACACGAACTCACCAAGTCGTCACACGTACTCACTCGGTCGTCACACGAACTCACCCAGTCGTCACGCGAACTCACCCAGTCGTCACACGATCTCACCCAGTCGTCACACGATCTCACCCAGTCGTCACACGAACTCACCCAGTCGTCACACGAACTCACCCAGTCGTCACACGAACTCACCCAGTCGTCACACGAACTCACCAAGTCGTCACACAAACTCACCCAGTCGTCACACGAACTCACCAAGTCGTCACACGTACTCACTCGGTCGTCACACGCACTCACCCAGTCGTCACACGAACTCACCCAGTCGTCACACGAACTCACCCAGTCGTCACACGAACTCACCCAGTCGTCACACGAACTCACCCAGTCGTCACACGAACTCACCCAGTCGTCACACGAACTCACCCCACTATCGCCCTTCTTTGCCTCATTCAGTTTCTGCTCGAACGTCTTCTTCATCGCCTCCATGGCGCGTGCGTTCTCCTCCATCGCCACCTTGTACTCCTCCTCCAGCTCCTTCCGGAGAGCGGCTTTCTCTGCAACGACCAATCAGAATTGACGTCTCACTGACACATGCGCTGACACGACAGCCAGTGTGACACTGGCACGACGTCTTGTGCACTGTGTCAACCAACTTGACTTAAGAGGCGCTGCTTGTGCAAACACACACGTGCCTAGTTGGCTGAAATATTTGTTTTAATGCGCGTAATCTTCGAACTGCCCGCAACATATTTCTGTGTCAGTTTTATTGACAGTGTTATCGCAGCACGAGGACACGTGTTATCTCATGAACGCGACGACATCCTCAAGGCGAACTTGTGAGCCACACCCACAGAGATAACGCGGTTATGATCCATAGTAATGATAATAAAACAGGGGTGTCTCCTACAAGCCGGAAGGGAATGGAGGAGATCTGGGAACGGTAAGACGGATTTGAGGCAGTCAGATGCTAATAACAGTTCGAGGGGGGAAGGGAAGGGACGGGAAGGGAAGGGAAGGGAAGAGAAGGGAAGAGAAGAGAGGTGGTGACAACGAGTAATGCAGGGAAGTCACAGCTATAGGAGATCTGGTTGTGTTTACTCAATAGTCAATCATAAAGTATTACCTTTGCCAGGTTATACGAATAAATCATTACGCAGAAATACACGAAAAAATTTACGCATGCAAATATTTAACCAAAAAATGACATAAAATAAAAATATACAAATCATCAATATACTGCATTTATTCACTTTGTAATTTTTTTATTTTGTTCTAGGACGAGAGTATCTTTCTAAGAGCAGAACTAGCTAACCCAGGACCACCATAATTTAAAAAATACTAATATTTCTTAACTGACCGGTACTGTTCTTTATAACAACACAACAAACAAAACCTATTAACATAGCAAATACATTAATATATCAAACATAATATTTAATATATTTAGAATTGTCTTTTTTGCGATACATTGTCTCGCCAGAACTCGTGCCAATCTCAGGAACCACGAGCACTAGAACAACCCTGCACACGGTCCACTAGACTCCCCCCAGAGCCCGAGGAACAGCACCGACCTGCGTCCGTGAGGTCTCCGTCTTCCTCCTCCTCGCTGTCGTCGTCGTCCCTGGGCGCCGGCAGCTTGCCCGAGGCGAGCATCTCCTTCAGCTTCTTGTTCTCTTCCTGCAGCTCCCGGATCAACTTCTCCGTCGGGTCCTCGTTCACCTTCGCCACCGTCTTGATCTGCTTCGCGCGGTCGGCTGAATGGGAATGGGAATAATTTATTCGATACTTGACAAACAGAACAACAGCACGTGGGAAAACAATATGTAATAATACACATTTAAACAATGGTTGGTCTACGTCAGGAGGTATCGCTAAGAAGGCTAAATAGCAGCTAGCGTGAGGGCCACCCACAGGGATAAACAAGATTCACTGCAAAATTAACCAATTAACAATAAGATTGAGCAAGACACACACGCACGCACGCACGCACGGCACGGCACGCACGCACGCACGCACGCACGCACGCACACCGCACACACACACACACACACACACACACACACACACACAACATTAATTTACTTTTAAATTAATATATATATATATATATATATATATATATATATATATATATATATATATATATATATATATATATATATATATATATACTAAAGAAGTCCCTCCTACTCGCTAGCACACGCACACATACTCACGCATGCACCCACTCATGCATGCACTCGCGCACACGGAAGTTCTAAACTGAGAATACACATTGACAATAGCCATTGGATGACGCTGTAGACCTCCATTGACATCATATGTAATCAACATTCATAATAATGAAACAGAAGAACAAGTCTATGTTCACTTCTCGTAACCGGGAATGTAGTGAGGTAATTGTGCTGTGTACCGTATCTGAGTGTGGAGAGAGACTCTTCGTAGTTGATGTCAGCCGGACTGATAGCAGCGATCTGAAACACACAACGGTAGTAGTTGTTGACGTTACTGTTGTAGTAGTTGTTGTTGCACGACAACACCCATTCGAAGTGATTGTATATAACAGTATAATCTAATTTGATAACAGAACCCATCTGCGTAACTAACTGGAGTTTGGTTGGAAATAATGATCGTTTCGCCGACGTAGTGAATAGGAATTAGGACGCCATTATTTCATGAATATTGATGACGATTGGAATTTGAAATTCTTTCATTCGTTATAAATTGTTGTAGTTTTATTTCACGTTTTTAGTTCGATTTGTATTTCGACAAGACAGGAGTGAGGCCAACCAAATGCAGCTCGAGAGTAATGGCGGTAACAAGTTCCAAAGATGTCATCAAAGTTTGAAAAATTATTTAAAATATTTCGTGGCTCCGTGCTCATCAAACCATGGCCACATATCCTGTATCTAGCATTCATCCCTTCGTGATGGGGTGCTACTGGGTGACACAATGACCCTCGGAAGATGACGGGTGAATGCGCTCTCTCGTTGGGCAAACGATAGCTACATCCGCGTGTGATACTGTTGGTATTAATTAGGATATATATATATATATATATATATATATATATATATATATATATATATATATATAGACACACAATATTATACGTATTCCTTGTTACTTCGAGCGGCGGCCTCCAAATCACTGTGTAGATATGCCTGCTTTGTTCGTTGTACCACAATCGTTATTAACTCCGAATATGAATCCGTCTGTTTGTCAGTGACCACAGTGTTGCGGAGTCCGCCGGCATGTGCCGTGTCTGGCGTTGTTGGTGACACAACACGGGGTACAGAAGCGTCCAGCAGACACTCGCCCCGAGCCACTCACCATGATGGCCTTAGACACTCGCCCCGAGCCACTCACCATGATGGCCTTAGACACTCGCCCCGAGCCACTCACCATGATGGTCTTAGACACTCGCCCCGAGACACTCACCATGATGGTCTTAGACACTCGCCCCGAGACACTCACCATGATGGTCTTAGACACTCGCCCCGAGACACTCACCATGATGGTCTTAGACACTCGCCCCGAGACACTCACCATGATGGTCTTAGACACTCGCCCCGAGACACTCACCATGATGGTCTTAGACACTCGCCCCGAGACACTCACCATGATGGTCTTAGACACTCGCCCCGAGCCACTCACCATGATGGCCTTAGACACTCGCCCCGAGACACTCACCATGATGGTCTTAGACACTCGCCCCGAGACACTCACCATGATGGTCTTAGACACTCGCCCCGAGACACTCACCATGATGGTCTTAGACACTCGCCCCGAGACACTCACCATGATGGTCTTAGACACTCGCCCCGAGACACTCACCATGATGGTCTTAGACACTCGCCCCGAGACACTCACCATGATGGTCTTGCTGTTGCCTCCCAAGGCGTTCTTCAGCAGCTTCGTGAGGGACGAGTTACGGAACGGCACTGCAAGACACGCAACATCAGGCGCCCCGGAAACTTACTTTGGTAAGTCCACGAGAAAGGTAAATTACTACTCGATGTCTACTTTATTTTCACTGTTGATTTGTTAATATGTATTGCGTAATCTACGCTGAGTTTTAGTGAAGTCAATCTAGTCATACAACGGATTAAAACGACAATTATGCATGCACAAAACTGTTAGCACTGTTGTACCGAGTGAGGTAAATGTTGTATCAACTATATTTCAAATATTGCAACGATTCAAGTTTTTGCACTTAGCTTAGATATACACCCGCTAACAATTGGTAAACAAAAATTTCTAAACGCTGTTCCCGTTATGTTATATTATATAGCTGAATTATACAACAGCCCAGGGCCGCTGCATAAGTCGTACCTCTGACTTTCTTGCCGGCCGACCGATCGGCCAGGGCGGCAATGCAGTTGCCTAGCGACGACAGAGACTGGTTAATGGCGGCTCCTTCTTTCAGCCGAGACCCGGTCGCACCTGTGTTGGCGGCCCGCTCACTGCAGACGTCAGGACGGAGAGTTCGGTCACAGTTACACGATCGTCGTAACACCGACATGGGTCGGGGTAGAGTTGTATTGTACAGAATATTGAAGCAGAAACTCATGCGTAGAGATACGTTTGTTACAAAACCGGGGTGTTGAGTAGAAAGAAATGTTACAGAACGTTACGATGTAGTCGTGTGTTACGGAACGTTACATCAAGGAATCAATGGTACAGCCATTTACTATGAGAACAACATTAGTTTACACAAGAATTCAGCGGGATGTCAGATGTAACGCCAATTTTTCTTGAACGTTACCACGACAGATCGCTTGTAGAAGGTCACACGTTACTGAATGTCACCGAAAGGTATTAGGCGTAGAACCGTAACACTACAAAACGGTCACAACCAAACTAAACTCTAAAAACCACCACAAAGGGTCGCATGTTACATCGCCTTGTATAGAACCACAATCTACGTCCCACCTGTGCCCGCCCGACCCAGTTTCCAGCCCACGACACCCACCTCCCGGCCAGGTCGACGAGGTTCACCACGGCCGTCTTGTCTGTCGTCTCCCCCGCTGCGTTCTTCGCCCGCTGCACGAAGGTGATGCCGACGATGGTGTGTGCCCGACTGCTCGTCGCGTTCATGCGGGTCGCCGCCACGGTCCTGTTGGCCGTGCCCGCCTCCATCCGCGCCGCGATGTCGTCGTAATCAGCCACCGCCACGTTAGTGAGACCGTCGGCTACATGGGCACGTCAGCGGAGGTGAGGCGGTGGTATGGTGGTGGTGGTGGCGGTGGTGGTGGTGGTGGGTGGTGGTGGTGGTGGTGGTGGTGGTGGTGGTGATGGTGATGGTGATGGTGATGGTGATGGTGATGGTGATGGTGATGGTGATGGTGATGGTGATGGTGATGGTGATTATAATGATAACAATAATGACGCTGACGATTATGACGATTATGATAATGATAATAATAATTATTATTACTATTATTATTTTTAATAATACTATTATTACTAGTGGCGTGTTTAGTAATAATACAAGACATTATTACGGTCACTAAGAAAGACAATGTCTGGATATCAGATTCCTGACCCAGATATTCCGTCTCCTACGTCAACGAAGACATCGCCGTAGAAAAGATGATATATTATATACCGTGACGCAACGTGTCTGCGTATCTTTGTCGTTTCATGTTCTGTCATAAATTAGGTGTCATTTGAACTCTGTGGGCAGGGCTACTGGACGACTCACCGTGGGGCAGGACTACTGGACTCCGTGGGGCAGGGCTACTGGACGACTCACCGTGGGGCAGGGCTACTGGACGACTCACCGTGGGGCAGGACTACTGGACTCCGTGGGGCAGGGCTACTGGACTCCGTGGGGCAGGGCTACTGGACGACTCACCGTGGGGCAGGGCTACTGGACGACTCACCGTGGGGCAGGGCTACTGGACGACTCACCGTGGGGCAGGGCTACTGGACGACTCACCGTGGGGCAGGGCTACTGGACTCCGTGGGGCAGGGCTACTGGGGCAGGGCTACTGGACTCCGTGGGGCAGTGCTACTGGACGACTCACCGTGGGGCAGGGCTACTGGGGCAGGCTACTGGACTCCGTGGGGCAGGGCTACTGGACTCCGTGGGGCAGGGCTACTGGACGACTCACCGTGGGGCAGGGCTACTGGGGCAGGCTACTGGACTCCGTGGGGCAGGGCTACTGGACTCCGTGGGCAGGGCTACTGGACTCCGTGGGCAGGGCTACTGGACTCCGTGGGGCAGGGCTACTGGACTCCGTGGGGCAGGGCTACTGGACTCCGTGGGGCAGGGCTACTGGGGCAGGGCTACTGGGGCAGGCTACTGGACGACTCACCGTAGAAGCCCTTGTTCGGGTGTTGTCGAATGCGCAGACCGCCCTTCCGCTTCTTCTTCGTCGACAACAAGTCACGCACCTCCTCCATGTAGATCTCCAGCATGCTGAACAGTATCTGCACGACCCGACACGACACGACACGACACGGTAAGTCACCGCACACGTCAACATACACTGTGAGGTGTAACTCACACACGTCAACATACACTGTGAGGTGTAACTCACACACATCAACATATACTGTGAGGTGTAACTCACACATCAACATACACTGTGAGGTGTAACTCACACACATCAACATATACTGTGAGGTGTAACTCACACACGTCAACATACACTGTGAGGTGTAACTCACACACATCAACATACACTGTGAGGTGTAACTCACACACATCAACATACACTGTGAGGTGTAACTACACACGTCAACATACACTGTGAGGTGTAACTAACACACGTCAACATACACTGTGAGGTGTAACTCACACACATCAACATACACTGTGAGGTGTAACTCACACATCAACATACACTGTGAGGTGTAACTCACACACATCAACATACACTGTGAGGTGTAACTCACACACGTCAACATACACTGTGAGGTGTAACTCACACACATCAACATACACTGTGAGGTGTAACTCACACATCAACATACACTGTGAGGTGTAACTCACACACATCAACATACACTGTGAGGTGTAAATCACACACATTAACATACACTGTGAGGTGTAAATCACTCACATTAACATACACTGTGAGGTGTAACTAACACACGTCAACATACACTGTGAGGTGTAACTCACACACATCAACATACACTGTGAGGTGTAAATCACACACATTAACATACACTGTGAGGTGTAACTCACACACGTCAACATACACTGTGAGGTGTAACTCACACAACACATCAACATACATTGTGAGGTGTAACTCACAAACGTCAACATACACTGTGAGGTGTAACTCACACACATCAACATACACTGTGAGGTGTAACTCACAAACGTCAACATACACTGTGAGGTGTAACTCACACACACATCAACATACACTGTGAGGTGTAACTCACACATCAACATATAATGTGAGGTGTAACTCACACACATTAACATACACTGTGAGGTGTAACTCACACACATTAACATACACTGTGAGGTGTAACTCACACACGTCAACATACACTGTGAGGTGTAACTCACACACATTAACATACACTGTGAGGTGTAACTCACACACGTCAACATACACTGTGAGGTGTAACTCACACACATTAACATACACTGTGAGGTGTAAATCACACACGTCAACATACACTGTGAGGTGTAACTCACACACATTAACATACACTGTGAGGTGTAAATCACACACATTAACATACACTGTGAGGTGTAACTCACACACATCAACATACACTGTGAGGTGTAACTCACACACATCAACATACACTGTGAGGTGTAACTCACACACGTCAACATACACTGTGAGGTGTAACTACACATAACATCACTGTGTCACACATCAACATACACTGTGAGGTGTAACTCACACACATCAACATACACTGTGAGGTGTAACTCACACACGTCAACATACACTGTGAGGTGTAACACACATTAACATACACTGTGAGGTGTAACTCACACATCAACATAACTGTGAGGTGTAACTCAAACATCGATGTTTTTAATCTAACGGGAGTTCGTAAACTACACGTACATCAACATATCTGTGTTAGG
>JAODUO010000836.1:87500-125000 GCA_025642075.2 Ridgeia piscesae | reverse complement strand
CATAATAATGCGTCAGTTTGTGGTGCAAACTCTGACGTGCCACAGAAACAAAATTCCAATTTGGTTGATTCGCGTGCACGCATTTTATTTCCTAAGTTCGCGCAATGATAACGCACAATAAACAGCCACCACTATTATGTGACTATAACTTACGACACTTTCATGAAATCAAATGCATTTACTTAGTCGATCTGTAAGGGCCCACAAATCACAGGGTTTGCAATAATGTATACAAAATAGACAATTCAATAAATATATGTATTATTAGACCCAACCCACATCTGATCCCAACAATACAGTGAAGTACTCTGTCATCAACTGTGAATGTTCTAGCACTGAGACCTCTTCTTTCGCTGTAACATTTTCAGTTCGTATCATCTTCCTGCTGCTCCAGGAATTCGGTGAGGGTAGCGCCATCTAGTGGTATGGTCAGGTACTCCACACCATCAGGTCCCTGCAAAATAATTCAGCAAATCAATATATATTTGCATATGTAATTTTTAAAACAACATACAAACCTACTCACACATGCATACTTGATAGCATATATGCAACACGGACAAAAACGTTTGCAAAACGTAATTAATCCAATTATTTTACTTGTCTTCAAATGATTTTATATGCCAGAGGAAACCACCTATATACATGAAAGGGACACTTTCATGGTGCATTTATATTGGACATTTGTTGACTATTTTGGATGTTATAACTTCAAGCTGTTGTTCACATTGCCATGAATGTTTTTCAAGTTGTGTAAACTATTCCAAAATGGGCATTGAATGCTTTAAATAAACCTTTGGGAACGCTCATAGAAAACATATTGTAATTTCTACCCCTGGTTAAAATATGCAAGGTGGCTCTACTAACACGGTGACCAAAACAACATGGCCATGAACTGAGGTTTAATTGCATCTGTTGATGTCATTTTGGTGTTTTGTTGATGATACAGAGTTTCTAATAAGAAACAGTTTACAACGTGCACACTCCAGCCATCAGATATGAGAGCAGCTGAAGTCTTACACACCTTCTTTTGGTCTTGATGAGTTTGTGGTCCTTGAACTCTGTCAGTTGTGTCCTCAACGTGAGGTCACTGTTGACGAGGAACGCCTCCCGACACTTCAGGTACAGCTCTGGTAATGCCAAACCTAAGACAGCAAACACTGTGGCTTATAGCAGTAATTATTGTAATAACAGAAATCTGACATTTTATCACACAAATGTGTCACAACGATCTAATATGTACACATTAGGGTAGCCATTAAAAATTAAAGTTTTAAAATGTTCCCTCCCTCCCACTGCCTGTGTGTGACCTGACACATCAGGTCTATGCACGGTGCTGATTCAGTCAGTCCAAATTCAGGAATTACCATACAGATGTGTCCTGCTATGTGTAAAATAAATAAACAATATATAAAAAAACAATAAATAAACAATAAATAAATAAACAATAAATCATAAATAAATCATAAATAAACAATAAATACATAATAAATAAACAATAAATAAATAAATAAAATTAAAGATTACTCTCTGTGGCAGCCATAGTGGCTGAAAAGCACAAGAAGAGCATTACGACTGAGAAAACAATTCATTAAAGTAGGAACAACTTTACACTTCAGAAACACAAAGATGTGTTTAGAATGAGTCTAACCCTGGTAGAGAGAGTCGTCAGCGTGCTTCAGCTGGTGTCGGGCCAACAGCAGGAAGATGCCGCGAGCGTTGGCGGTGAGACTGCGCATGACGTGGGTGAGTGAGCTGAGGGCCAGGGACCCCGTCTGTTGGACCAGCAGCGAGTTCTCGTACGATGTCTCCTCACAGTAGGGGGCGTACGTGGTCGCGTCGTACCACGCCCAGTTGAAACGACTCGCTGTCATCTGATCCCACACTGGGAGAGAAAGGTGAGTTCTTATATCGAGAGTATTAAACAATTATTGTGACTGTAAAAAAGCTTCCGCACAAACCACTCATGTGCTGAAATGCACACTTGACCCATTCAAGACTGGCTAAAAATAATTTCTGGCTTGACTGTATCCTCCCTTATTTATTTACTGTATTAAAAAATATTTAAGTTTTAATTATTTAAATATATCTATATATATCTATATAAATATATAAATATATAAATATATAAATATATAAATATATAAATATATATATATATAATGCTTCTTCTTTATTTACTTTTGCATCATAATTATGTTTATTTACATGTATATAATATTTACCACATAAACTAAATTTCCCAAAAAGCGACCGGGAGATTGTAGTAAGGAGGCTGAGAGAGTGAAGTGACCCACTGAGGGGGGCGTTGATGTGGTCAATGGAGGGTGAGAGAGTGAAGTGACTCCCTGAGGGGGCATTGATGTGGTCAATGGAGGGTGAGAGAGTGAAGTGACTCACTGAGGGGGCATTGATGAGGTTAATGGAGGGTGAGAGAGAGAAGTGATTCACTGAGGGGGCATTATGTGGTCAATGGAGGGTGAGAGAGTGAAGTGACTCACTGAGGGGGGCATTGATGTGGTCAATGGAGGGCGAGAGAGATAGAAGTGTCTCACTGAGGGGGCATTGATGTGGTCAATGGAGTGTGAGAGAGAAAGAAGTGACTCCCTGAGGGGGCGTTGATGTGGTCAATGGAGGGTGAGAGAGAGAAGTGATTCACTGAGGGGGCATTATGTGGTCAATGGAGGGTGAGAGAGTGAAGTGACTCACTGAGGGGGGCATTTATGTGGTCAATGGACGCGATGACATGAATGCCGCGGGTGGCAGCCAGCATGGACAGGACACTCTGGACCTTGTGTGACCGCAGCATTGGACCGTCCAAGTTGTGGATGACCAGGTAGAAGTCTTCATAATCTACACAAATACACCAGAAGATACACAGATAACAAATACACCAGAAGATACACAGATAACAAATACACCAGAAGATACACAGATAACAAATACACCAGCAGACACAGATAACAAATACACCAGCAGACACAGATAACAAATACACCAGCAGACACCGATAACAAATACACGAGCAGACACAGATAACAAATACACCAGCAGAGATAGATAACAAATACACCAGCAGAGACAGATAACAAATACAGCAGCAGACACAGATAACAAATACACCAGCAGACACAGATAACAAATACACCAGCAGAGACAGATAACAAATACACCAGCACACACAGATAACAAATACACCAGCAGACACACAGATAACAAATACACCAGCAGACACAGATAACAAATACACCAGCAGACACAGATAACAAATACACCAGCAGAGACAGATAACAAATACACCAGCAGACACAGATAACAAATACACCAGCAGACACAGATAACAAATACACCAGCAGACACATATAACAAATACACCAGCAGACACAGATAACAAATACACCAGCAGACACAGATAACAAATACACCAGCAGACACATATAACAAATACACCAGCAGACACAGATAACAAATACACCAGCAGAGACAGATAACAAATACACCAGCAGACACAGATAACAAATACATCAGCAGACACAGATAACAAATACACCAGCAGACACAGATAACAAATACACCAGCAGAGACATATAACAAATACACCAGCAGAGACAGATAACAAATACACCAGCAGACACAGATAACAAATACACCAGCAGACACAGATAACAAATACACCAGCAGAGACACAGATAACAAATACACCAGCAGACACAGATAACAAATACACCAGCAGAGACACAGATAACAAATACACCAGCAGACACATATAACAAATACATCAGCAGACACAGATAACAAATACACCAGCAGACACAGATAACAAATACATCAGCAGACACAGATAACAAATACACCAGCAGACACATATAACAAATACACCAGCAGACACAGATAACAAATACACCAGCAGACACAGATAACAAATACATCAGCAGACACAGATAACAAATACACCAGCAGACACAGATAACAAATACACCAGCAGACACAGATAACAAATACATCAGCAGACACAGATAACAAATACACCAGCAGACACATATAACAAATACACCAGCAGACACAGACAACAAATACACCAGCAGACACAGATAACAAATACATCAGCAGACACAGATAACAAATACACCAGCAGACATAGATAACAAATACACCAGCAGACACAGATAACAAATACATCAGCAGACACAGATAACAAATACACCAGCAGACACAGATAACAAATACACCAGCAGAGACAAATAACAAATACACCAGCAGAGACAGATAACAAATACACCAGCAGACACAGATAACAAATACACCAGCAGACACAGATAACAAATACACCAGCAGACACAGATAACAAATACACCAGCAGAGACACAGATAACAAATACACCAGCAGACACAGATAACAAATACACCAGCAGAGACACAGATAACAAATACACCAGCAGACACATATAACAAATACATCAGCAGACACAGATAACAAATACACCAGCAGACACAGATAACAAATACATCAGCAGACACAGATAACAAATACACCAGCAGACACATATAACAAATACACCAGCAGACACAGATAACAAATACACCAGCAGACACAGATAACAAATACACCAGCAGACACAGACAACAAATACACCAGCAGACACAGATAACAAATACATCAGCAGACACAGATAACAAATACACCAGCAGACACATATAACAAATACACCAGCAGACACAGATAACAAATACATCAGCAGACACAGATAACAAATACACCAGCAGACACATATAACAAATACACCAGCAGACACAGATAACAAATACACCAGCAGACACAGATAACAAATACATCAGCAGACACAGATAACAAATACACCAGCAGACACAGATAACAAATACACCAGCAGACACAGATAACAAATACACCAGCAGACACATATAACAAATACACCAGCAGACACAGATAACAAATACACCAGCAGACACATATAACAAATACACCAGCAGACACAGATAACAAATACACCAGCAGACACAGATAACAAATACACCAGCATACACAGATAACAAATACATCAGCAGACACAGATAACAAATACACCAGCAGACACAGATAACAAATACACCAGCAGACACAGATAACAAATACACCAGCAGACACAGATAACAAATACATCAGCAGACACATATAACAAATACACCAGCAGACACAGATAACAAATACACCAGCAGAGACAGATAACAAATACACCAGCAGATGCACAGATAACAAATACACCAGCAGATGCACAGATAACAAATACATCAGCAGAGACAGATAACAAATACACCAGCAGACACAGATAACAAATACACCAGCAGACACAGATAACAAATACACCAGCAGACACAGATAACAAATACACCAGCAGACACAGATAACAAATACACCAGCAGAGACAGATAACAAATACACCAGCAGACACAGATAACAAATACACCAGCAGAGACAGATAACAAATACACCAGCACACACAGATAACAAATACACCAGCAGACACACAGATAACAAATACACCAGCAGACACAGATAACAAATACACCAGCAGACACAGATAACAAATACACCAGCAGACACAGATAACAAATACACCAGCAGACACAGATAACAAATACACCAGCAGAGACAGATAACAAATACACCAGCAGAGACAGATAACAAATACACCAGCAGACACAGATAACAAATACACCAGCAGACACAGATAACAAATACACCAGCAGACACAGATAACAAATACACCAGCAGACACAGATAACAAATACACCAGCAGACACAGATAACAAATACACCAGCAGACACAGATAACAAATACACCAGCAGACACAGATAACAAATACACCAGCAGACACAGATAACAAATACACCAGCAGACACAGATAACAAATACACCAGCAGACACAGATAACAAATACACCAGCAGAGACAGATAACAAATACACCAGCAGACACAGATAACAAATACATCAGCAGACACAGATAACAAATACACCAGCAGACACAGATAACAAATACACCAGCAGACACAGATAACAAATACACCAGCAGAGACACAGATAACAAATACACCAGCAGACACAGATAACAAATACACCAGCAGAGACACAGATAACAAATACACCAGCAGACACAGATAACAAATACACCAGCAGAACACAGATAACAAATACACCAGCAGACACAGATAACAAATACATCAGCAGACACAGATAACAAATACACCAGCAGACACATATAACAAATACACCAGCAGACACAGATAACAAATACACCAGCAGACACAGATAACAAATACATCAGCAGACACAGATAACAAATACACCAGCAGACACATATAACAAATACACCAGCAGACACAGATAACAAATACACCAGCAGACACAGATAACAAATACACCAGCAGACACATATAACAAATACACCAGCAGACACAGATAACAAATACACCAGCAGACACAGATAACAAATACACCAGCAGACACAGATAACAAATACACCAGCAGACACAGATAACAAATACACCAGCAGACACAGATAACAAATACACCAGCAGACACAGATAACAAATACACCAGCAGAGACAGATAACAAATACACCAGCAGACACAGATAACAAATACACCAGCAGACACAGATAACAAATACATCAGCAGACACATATAACAAATACACCAGCAGACACAGATAACAAATACATCAGCAGACACAGATAACAAATACACCAACAGACACAGATAACAAATACACCAGCAGACACATATAACAAATACACCAGCAGACACAGATAACAAATACACCAGCAGACACAGATAACAAATACACCAGCAGACACATATAACAAATACACCAGCAGACACATATAACAAATACACCAGCAGACACAGATAACAAATACACCAGCAGACACATATAACTAATACACCAGCAGACACAGATAACAAATACACCAGCAGACACAGATAACAAATACATCAGCAGACACATATAACAAATACACCAGCAGACACAGATAACAAATACATCAGCAGACACATATAACAAATACACCAGCAGACACAGATAACAAATACACCAGCAGACACAGATAACAAATACACCAGCAGAGACACAGATAACAAATACACCAGCAGACACAGATAACAAATACATCAGCAGACACATATAACAAATACACCAGCAGACACACAGATAACAAATACACCAGCAGATGCACAGATAACAAATACATCAGCAGACACACAGATAACAAATACATCAGCAGACACAGATAACAAATACACTCAGTTTTAACCCTGGTAAACAGAGTTTTAGAAATGCAGTACTGTGAAATGTCCAAATGAAAATATCAATCACGTTTTTTTTTAATCTAACAAAATTGATATAAGAAATTAATATCTTACATTGTTCAACAAATTAGTTTAGACAAGAAAATACAGTTTACTAAACTATTTTTTATAGTATCATACAGTTTGAGTTCATTTATTAATAGTATGAATATGTAATTTGTTATCAGACGTTTTTACTCAGATATTATAAATCTATCTCTTTGGTTTATTCAATTTAATGTATTATTACAAATATTATTACAAATATTTACTTAATTTCCACTATGACATCCCGTCAACTTCTTTTAATTTAATAAACTGAAAACTATGCAAACACAAGATGAATGATCTTTAAGATGTCAGATAATTACCATGTCGTGTCACCAGGAGTGTGACGTGTCACCAGGAGTGTGATGTCACAAAGTCATTATGTTGCTACAGTTAAAATATGAACGAGTTGTGTTTTTACTGATCTGACACCAACTTCCCGTTCAGTTGGTGAGCAGTGGCGCCACCTACCAGAACACTCGTAGTGTTGCCGAATGAACTCGCACTGCTCAACAACGCTGCGGAAGCTGCCGATGTGCTCCAGGACGTCTTCTGTGATATGTGTGAGGATCTAAAGGGAGGACATGTGAAGAGTCACACCTCGGATATATCATCTAACTACACCCCAGTCAGTATGTGTGACCATGTGGCATGCTGAGTGAATTAACTGTTAATATATATGGGTTTATCCTGCATGTGGGCCAAAATACCTGTCTAGGTAAATGTAATCAGTGTTGTGATTTTGGCAAAAATGCAGACCAAGTAATGACATCTTTCAATGTCCAGTTTTCTGTCTTTGACCATTAATAAAAAAAAACTAATATAATATAAGCCCATATAAACCCAGAAAATACACAAAATAGTTAGTGATCATTTCCTAATTTTGTTTACTTAATTTATACAAATTCAAAGCTATGTAGCATTTGTTAAACACCAGATATAAATAATTTGAGAAAATGTGTAGTGTTGTGAGTGCAAGTGTGCAAGTATGTAGCACCACCAAGACGATGTGCATTTTTACTAATATACGGAATACATATTTCCATAAAATATGCACTGTAGAGAGTCTGCAGATGAAACATCCACATCAATCAATACATTACACAATATAATAACTTAAATTACAGTTATAAAACACAGTGAATTACATCGGCTGCAAATTCTTACATTTTTCAAAGTGAGGCTGGGAAAGTAGCCGTTGATGACAACGTGTGTGAAGTCTTTGAGCATCGTCACACGGAAGTCTTCAACCAGATCTCTCTTAGACCCCACCCCATACAGCATCACACTGAAACCATTACTGCAACACACACACACAATGCACTGGAGTCTGACCACATCTTTGATCTGTAAATGTGTACCTTTAGCCTATCATTAATTATAAATCCATGCTGAGAATGTATCAAGTAAATTGTCCTGCAGCAGTCGAGGGTCACATCCAGTGTTCCCTGTCAATGCTGAAACGTTGATTATCACCTTCAACTTTGTAAAGTTGGCCGTCATAGATCAAACTGACGCTCTCATGTAAACAGGTCATGACAGCTGTAAACAACCTCATCCTACTTTTTTTTAAATTGTATTAGAAGAGTAATCACAGCTTTAGTAAACCATATATGTGACAAATAGCTGATTTAAAGTATGATCCAGCAAGATTAAAAAAATTCTGCTGTGGGTGTTTAGAGACTGTAAACAATTTGAAACAAATCGACAGCTGTGTGGGATGTTAGTGGAACATAAAGAGGACAATGGAAAATAAAGTCTAGTTGTCAACACGGCATGACAGTGTTTCTAGTTAGTAAATAGCACCAGCTATAAGAGACTTTTTTGTGAGTGACTGAGCCTTGCAAGGTAACTATAATGTTGCAATGTAAGTAATATCTTCCCACCCCCAACCCCACCCCCAGTGACAGTGACAGTACCACAGATTGTACATCCATCGGGGGAAGGCGTCCCGGTGCTCCTCGAGCAGCTGTTTCCGTTCCTCCGCGTATCCCAACGATACCCCAGTGAGGGCGACTGTCAGGGCCTCCTGGTCCATGCGGGGTGTCTGTAGACGGGCTAGGGTGTGGTCAGACGTGACCCCCATCCCTGCCCCGGCCTGGCTGTGGAAGTATTCCTGCACGGACTCCGGCTGAAGCAGTGGACAGTGACACTTGTAGTTTCTAGTTGTGTCCAGCACTCGGCAGGTTCTACTAACTAATTAGTCTATGTATTAAGGATGGGACGAATCTGGAATTTCACTTGAATCGAATATCCTCGAAATTTCGAATACAAATCGAATACTCAGTGGCTTCTAATTCGAATAGAATACTGAAGGGTGTCGAGATGTCGTGCCGGGACATGGTGTCCTCCCGTGGCCCAGAGTCGTCGGCATCGTGGCCATATGCATCACCAGCATCGATCTTTTTGTTTACTTTCTGACTTAACCACGAAAACGATTCTTACAGCCGTCAAACTTCTCATATATCTTATGTATATACATACACCAGGTTTCAAAATAAAATCATTTAAATTCCTGTAAAGAATCAAATTAACAAAAACAAACTTGCGCAAAACTGAAAATGATCTGTGATGTCTACACGGAGCTGAGCACTTACCATATCGGTAATTTATTGCATTTATAATGACATTCAAAAATTCCGGTTTTATGCTAACCCTAAACTAACACTAAGCTAACTTTCAAAAGAGACACTAAAAGCTGGTGGTCCCTTCTATCTGGTGTCTATGCTAGGGAAAATAAAAGATCCCACACAGGCAGTAAATGTGTAACCTGTAGTGGACTCACTAATTATAGAGAAAGACAAATCTAAAAACCAAACTGTACAATATCCTAGCCACAAACAAACTGTACAATCACTTAGCCACAAAGAAACTGAGCTAACCATAAGAAAAATATGTCCTTTTGTTCCATTTCATTTCTCACTTGCTCTCGTCTACTGGACCCGGAGCCACAAGGAGAACAGAGAAAGGTGTCTATGGCTGTATACAAGACACACCTTGATGTTGTTGTCCTGCCCTGTCCTTCTCTTCCCTCGCGGGGTCCTCTCAGCCTCCTCCTTCTCGTCCTCCTCTTCCTCACTCTCAGATGACGACTCACTCTCTTCAGAGGAACTTTCTTCAAAGACAACATCAGAAACTATCTATAATTACTCATGTTGGGTGATTTTTAAATTATGTTATTCTAATCAAAACTCCCGAGTCCTGAAGGAAATATGCCATCTTATTGAAACAAGAAACAAGGGTCTTACTGATTATTGTTTAGTGTTAACAGTGTGAATAACAAATATATTTACTTAAATAAAAATAACTGGTATTATAAAAAAATTGGAATAACCTTTAAACTGAACTGTTGTTCCATAAAATAATGCAAAGAAATTACATAATTAGACAAACCTTTCATTTGCCACTCTCTTCCCTCAACAATAGACTTGTAAGAAATTCACCAAGGATGACCTATGACCTCCCCTATGCCAGCACTTACCTTTGTTTCTTGCTTGAAGTCTGTGGGGGGTCATCTGGGAAATCTTCTGTATTCTCGCTGACCGTCGACCAGTGGTCGCTGGAGTACCTTTGCTTGTAGGAGTACCATTGCTCTTAGGAGTACCATTGCTTTTAGGAGTACTCTTGCTTTTAGGTGTACCCTTGCTTGTTGGCATAACTGTGCCATCTGCATAGAGAAACAGGTTGGTTAGCTACACTGCTGGAACACACATAACAATTGTCCAGTGTCAGTTTTGATCAGATTTGCCAAAAGAAGTCATAACAAACAATGACTAGATACCAATGAGACATCACAATGGACCTATTGGACAGTACAGTGTGAAACATGTTATAGATATGACCAACACTCACTTGACTTGGATGGTGTCTTGCATGCAGGACTCCTTGTGGCAACAGACGCTTCGTAAGCTACAGTGTCAGAGAACATTGTATTAGCTAAACAAGTAGGATGGATATCCCATGGTGTTATTTACGACAATATAGATCCCACATTGTTATTCATTGCAGTTACACACAATGCCTCTAATCTCACATGTGTATTTCTGTGAAACAGTAATTCACAACTTATCTCTTTGTATAATACAGTGCAAGTGTTTTGTTGATAGAGTACCCTATGGAGGCTGGTTATTTTGTCGATTGAGTACCCTATGGAGGCTGGTTATTTTGTTGATAGAGTACCCTATGGAGGCTGGTTATTTTGTCGATTGAGTACTCTATGGAGGCTGGTTATTTTGTTGATAGAGTACCCTATGGAGGCTGGTTATTTTGTTGACAGAGTACCATATGGAGGCTGGTTATTTTGTTGATAGAGTACCCCATGGAGGCTGGTTATTTTGTTGATAGAGTACCCTATGGAGGCTGGTTATTTTGTTGATAGAGTACCCTATGGAGGCTGGTTATTTTGTCGATTGAGTACCATATGGAGGCTGGTTATTTTGTCGATTGAGTACTTTATGGAGGCTGGTTATTTTGTTGATAGAGTACTCTATGGAGGCTGGTTATTTTGTTGATAGAGTACCCTATGGAGGCTGGTTATTTTGTCGATTGAGTACCCTATGGAGGCTGGTTATTTTGTCGATTGAGTACCCTATGGAGGCTGATTATTTTGTTGATAGAGAACTCTATGGAGGCTGATTATTTCATAAACTTCAAAGCATTGCCATTCTTCATTCCTGTAGTTTCCAACTTATTTTCTGCACTGTTTGTCTGGCTTTGGCTGATATCTAAATAATCTAACACAGTTATCTGCAACATTTGGTGTGGATTACTTTCTGATTATCCTTTCTGCACCTTACATAAAATACAGTGGTTTGCCTTTTATAATTATCACTTACACTTCACTATTATTCCAGTTATCATTGATGGTTGCTGCTTGCAGAACCATATAACTTTCTACGCCATTTGCTTTACCTTTCTGCACCATTTGTCTGGCCTTCGTGGGTGTTTTGAACTGGTACACCTGCCTTCCTCCAATCTCAACAGATTCAGTCAGCACTGTAGAAACAAAGTTGACAAGTTCTAAGCAACAGGTATGTGCTGACATTGGCACTAACAGACCAACCTGAACAGAACGGTTTACAACGCAATTAATGCAACTATGAGAAAAACCCTCCAGTAAATCACAAAGCTCTGGTTAAAAACAATTTCTTTTAAATAGAGCGGATGTGTAATAGAAAAACACGAACTTAACCTAATGATTTGTCACATGTTTGGTGAGAAGTTGTAAGAATAATGTCACGTCAAAATTATCACTTTGATGATGGAATCTATTAGAAGTGAACAATGATTTGAAAAATTATGAGGTAGTTTCACGCACCAGTCGATGGCCGAGGCGTGACTCCAGCCTCCTCCTCATCTTCCTTCTTATCTTCCTCCTCAGATGAAGATTCATCTTTGTATTCATATTTCTTCTTCTTTGGTTTTGTCTTTTGTGAGTGTGTAGCTGAAGCAAGGAGCTGGCAACTTGTACAACATGAACCAGGTTATTGCAAATTATAGTTCTCTAAACTGCATGTTTATTATTCCTTACCAAATAAATGTATATACATCAGTTAAAATGGCTGGCCTTTGAATAGAAGTAACTGGTGGACACATGTCTTCCTAATTAAACACTAGTTGTTTGCATCATTCATAAAGTAATAAATAAATACATGTTAGCAAAATGTATCTCATGGCACATAAATTCCACATTTAAATTTTGCTTTAACATGCACTGTTCATTATTACAAAACCGATAAGGATCCAGCAGTATATCATGGCTGTGACCTGTAGACTTTTTCAAACCAGAGCTAAACATTTGTCAAGCCCATGCTTACCAACTTCAATTTCAACCCATAAAAACAGACAATGAAACCAAATATTTACATATATATATATCAAACTGTTAAGGGATCTATCCCTGCCCTCCCAATTAAAACATTCTTCCGGCCAAAAAGATGCATTCTACCTAAACACTTCCCAGACCATGTATCCTCAAACTTCGTACAACAACTTAATTACAACCAACAACATAAGAAATTCAGATGTTTCATGGTACCCACAGCCCACACTGCTCAATTAAAGAATTTTTTTTAAACAATAGTTGACTAGAACCAGTTTAATTACTGAATAGTGAGAACTATAGGCCGATTTGATTGAATCATTACTAATCAATAAAATGGTATATTTCGTCAACAAATTAAGAAATAAGTATTTAATCCAGCATGAATTAAATACATTTTACCCAATGCACTGAGACATAAACATTGGACAGGCACATCTGGGCAATGTTGTCACCTTTGATGTTGCCTCATCCTCAGCTAAGCTGGATAGTTATCCCTTGGGGATACCACAGTGGGGTTTGCAGACATATGTCAAGAGCGAGCCTGTAGCCGTAGGTTAGCTGGGCACTAATTTATGTTTGCACTCTATGTAGAACATTTCTAGTTATTTGCATATTTTAGCGTTATTTTGTATTTTTGGGGGACATATCATCCACAATTTTTAGGACATAAGCGACTTGGGACAGAACGCCTATAACTTCCCGTGCCCGTGCCGTGGCTATAATTATGCCCGCTATACATGTAAATTTCACATTATATCGCCCACACAGCACATACACATGCACTTTACTCACATTGCTTTCGCTCCTTCAGGGGTATAATGTGCTGAATGACATCGTCGTCACCAGCAAACGTGACGTAAACTTTCTTACGACATTGTAGAGTCATTTCGTCAGCTTGTCATCAGAAATATTGTTTAACTAACTTACCACACACCTGTCGGTGAAACATGAAATACGCGCGCTTTTTCTCGACTACACAAGCTCCGTTGTGTGGCGCCACCGATTATATCGCGTTCAATGTTGTGAGCCAACGTCACAGTTATCACACGCACACGCACACGCACACGCACACGCACACGCACACGCACACGCACACGCACACGCACACGCACACGCACACGCACACGCACACGCACACGCCATCGAGTAGTTTGACAAAGATCCAGATTCAACTTCATAATGCATGAACACGTTTTAGTGGCATTGCGGCCATGTGACAAGCTAACAGCGTACTGTAAAACGATCCGAAAAGTCAAAACCAAAGACATGGACATTTTAACATACGTGTAGTTTGTTTGAAAGCTAACATATTATTATTCTAGCAAATACCATTTTGTAATGTTGGCTTTATCGAAAAGCTACAAAAATTAAATTCCCTAATGCAAAGAACACGTTTTATCTGCCAGTGGCGGGCCCTTGACAAGCGAACACGTCTGTGAATACGGATTTTTTGGCAAAACCAAGACACGGACTTAACAATGAGTTTTTTGAAACAACAATTTGACAGAAAACCCCTTTTTTTAATGTTCGGTTTATCAAAGTCAAAATTTATACTTTCGATTTAGAAGTACTTTTTCTACCTAGTGCCATGACTATTCGGATGAGGGAAAATTTGAAAGGTATTTTAGGGAAGGACCTGGGTTTGCACAACGAAAAACCCTTTTTGGCATAAGAACAAATTGTGTAAATGTTTTTTAAAATATAAGAGAAATTTTGAAAGAGATTTTAAAAAGGGTAAAAGTTGGGGCAAAATTTTTTGGCAAACTAATGCAATTTGCCTGCACCCCCCCCCCCGATGTAGATCCGGCCGTGGGAATTGTGCTTTGTGTATAATGGAAATCCTCTTTGAATTCGACCCATGATGTTTGGGCCCGTAAATGTTATTTTCACCTAAATGGAGCCCACAGAGCTCTGAGGCCTGGAATAAATGTTTTGAATGAGACCTCGATAGCCTTAAATTGGTCCGTAGATTTGTTCCCCCTGGACCTCGGGAGCTTGGACCAAGGATAACGTGCCATTTGCCCCATGATTATACACTGCAGTAACTGACATCCGTTAGCGCGCAAACTTCCAAAGAGGAATTGGCGCGTGCATATTTTGCGGCGTCATTGCTTTTACAGGAAGTTGCGTACAGCGTAATTGCGGCATGACGTCAACAGTTGGTGATTACGTCATTTTTTCACATAGCAACCTGACAGAGGCGTACGAAGTCGACGTGGATCTGTGGGAGGAAAGTGTCTTAATTTTCTAAATCTTTATCTTCTTCTTATTATTATTATGACTTAGAGATATGGACTACAAGCTATACAATGGAACATGAACGACAAGACGACAGGAACTGGGGAAGAATTGTTCGCGAATTTCGACCGAAAGAGACGAATGCCAACTATCCTACAGTTGAAATGGTCGAGGCGGCGGTATTGCCTTAGGGACTATCACATTGGTCGCATGTGTCAGACGTTAAATATTTGGGTGGTAACAAGGTTGCATCCTTGTAAGTTATTTTAAATAACCATGCATGCCCATGGTGGGGGGCATCTCACTCGTTATAAAGGAGAATTTCTCACACGTTTTACTCACACACTTGGCTGATATAACATTTGTTACTGTTATTCCAGATATGTTCCATCACTCACCTACAACACACACACACACACACACACACACACACACACACACACACACACACACACACACACACACACACACACACACACACACACCACACACACACACACACACACACACACACACACACACACACACACACACACACACACACACACACACACACACACACACACACACACACACACACACACACACACACACACACACACACACACACACACACACACACACACCACACACACACACACACACACACACACACACACACACACACACACACACACACACACACGAACGCACACACATACATACACACGCGCGTGCGCTCGCAGGCAAACGTACATTCACACGCAGGCACGCATGAATGCAACTAATATCTTTTGAAATTTAATTAACGAAAAATGATATTAAAATTGATTGCTGTGTGGGATGTGTCGCGTGTGACAGATGTAGCACCAGGTGGACGTGCGTCAGTCAGTGTTGCCTTTGTCGGGAGACGAGTTCTAGATGACTCTGACTGCTGCTTGCGAGCTGAGGACAAATCAAAGTATATATTTATTATTCATGTATTGATCTCTTCGTGATTGCCTCAGAAGAAATATAAATAACAAGGCAGCACGCATAGTGTACTAACACAGCGTCTGGTTGGTCGCTTGATGGCCTGTGCACGTGTTGACTGTTGTTCATATTACTACGAAGGAGCGTCCCTGGCTCCATTGTTTGCTAATAAGTCGAAGAAACTGTTAAGGAACTGGAATTTGTCTTGACTCCACAAGTTTCTGGACTACCGTAACCCTCCTGCAGACGAGGCATGGTTTATATATATATATATATATATATATATATATATATATATATATATATATATATATATATATATATATATATATATATATATATATATTTTAATCGCGTATGTCACCACTGGATTGATTCACACTGTAATCATTTGTTAATTACACTTGTGGGACATTTCACATCACGCCCAAATGGAATTTGTGCGTGTTGCACCTGCTCGTAATGGCGAATATTTGTCTTCATTTTCGTCTTCTCGACCGAGACTTCAAACTCTCTAATTACTCGCGCAGAGACCCTCCATTACCCAGTGCCACGGGGCAGAACCACTCGCTGTCGACACACCCTTTCTGTCACTTCTCACTGTCGCCTTGTCATTTCCCCAGGGCGATGTCTGGACTTGCGCAGAAAGAACGCGTTTTCTTTGTGTTGTTCTTCTGACATGTTACATGACAGCCAATGTCGATTGTCTTAGGGGGAGTTGATCGAGAAATTATTTACATTTAGTGTTCAGTTGAAATTTGGAAGATAGTTGTGTTTGATCTCGAACTGTATAACTTTTAAGTGGTGTAAACATCAGGCCCCTGTACTGTTCCCGCATTTGGGATGGGATGTTCTGCTTCATGTAGTTTGCGATCAGCCGCGGCAACTCCTCAAGCAACATGTGTGGTCTTGATCACGGAACCAGCGAAGCGTATCGTAGGTCAACCGGCTTACCTCCGTCGGAAACATGTCAACGTCGGTGTGTATTAATCGTTTGATCGCAATCACAATAGGCACAAGTTAATCCATCATGTTCGATGTTGTTGATATTTTAAGTTGAATGGTGTTTTCGACAGGCCTCCTAGCTGCGCGCGGGGTTTGTATTCTCTATTCAAACGTTCGCCTGTGACCGCAACGAGCCATGCTGGTGTCGTGGTCCCAGATTCGGCCGATCCCAGATTCGGCATGAGTCTGCCGAATATGGAACCGCAACGGTAGCGAGCCAGGATTTTCCGTTGTTATTAACATAGTTTCCGTTAGTAACACACCAAGTATTTCAATATGATTGTTATTCGCGCGGTAAGCATTTTGAGGAAACGCGGTCCGGGTGTGACGCATGTCACCAATGCGACGTCAGAGCCGATAAAAGTGGAACTGCCCTTGCGCGCGCATGCAAGGTATGCGTGTAGCCGAATCTGGGACCGGCTGAATATGGGACCACCTAACCGGGTGAGAATACACGGGGACAGAAATGCAGAAGTGCGTGGCGGCGTTACCTGAGCGAGTGTGTTGGTTTCTTTGCACTGATGTCCTCGTTGCCATGACTCGATTATTAATAACGGGGAAAATTCGATTGGGCAAAATTAACTGCAAAGTCAGATCATTTGTTGTTAACGTGTGCACACTTAGTCTGGGTTCTTCGTAGAGACTTGTTACATGTCGTGTGTCAATGTGACTATATATTACTACCGGGACGGGTGACGTCATTGCAGTATGTCCAACCCGCTCTCGTGTAATACATAACATCAGATAATCATAGTGTAGATTAGGAGGGTTCGAACATGGAAGACTGAGAGAGTCAAACAGAAGGCCACGGGAGTCGAGAACCGAGACGAGGATACAGATACGAACTATCACATACAAACGACAACGTCGTTCCGCTAGGACATCACGTTGATACTGATCACATTTGTCTGACGAGCCCCGACACCGCTCCTTATCGAGAACAGCCCAAATTGTTTTCATTGGAGAAGTGTACATTGGACTTAATTCACCGCAGCCATCTTTGAAACCGCTTGCAACTGCAGTAACTGACTGTGTTTGGAGGTGTCCAAAAGTAATTGATCTGGTAAAAGTGAACTCTTGTGAATTTGGGCAGTAGATGGTGAAGTAGTCTGGTGTTGGGAACATCACGCACATTACTTTCGGTAGTTTAGGTTTATGTGGACGGCAAAGCGCAATTGTGGTGATTGTAATAATGCTGTGTGTTGTAGGCGCTGTAATGTCTCTGTGCACAATAACGTAGACGCTTTGAATTAAAAAAACACCAGTTATTTATTTCATGTCAGTGTAAAATACACATTCTCACAATGGACAGACGAGTGTTTGCATCAATCAGTAATGACAAGGGACACTTGTCTGGTGCATAATCCATCGGTCAAGAACAACCATGAATAGCAGCACTACCAACGAATACACGCTTTGTACAATAAATAACGTTTTAATAAGTGTATTGAATGTACAGTTGTTATTCGATTAACACACGAATTAACCAATCTGATATGTTATTGTCACTGTTCATCTGCGCGAATTATTATGTTCATCACCGTTCATAGGCACTTTCTGGGTGCATTCAGATGACGGGATTTATAATAAAACATATCACAATATTAAAGAATTTCAGTGCTAATAATTATAATAAATATGGTGTGCATTACTATGGAAACAATGTATAGTTGCTTTCCGTTGTACAACGTACGACGTGATGTATGTAAACGACGCGACGTTAGACGTTCGGCTGCTTCTCTCGGGTCCCGACAGGTGGCTGCTCTGTTGATCACGCCGCCATTTTACAACAGCACCTTTTCGGTGGGCTTATTCAAACTAGGCGCAATTCAGCAGCCATCTAATCTACTTCCGATAAAGAGGCCAAACGAATACCACAGGATGGTGAATTGTGGTGAAACGTTTTACGCAAATGGAATGTTTAGAAACATCAGTACACGTTGTTATAATATTTACAATGGTTATCTTGGAGTATGCCCTGCTGGCACCATCGTTGGCAACTGCATGTTTCAGCAATGAACGCGAACTCATCAGACATCACGACGCTAAAATACTGTGGGACAGGGTGTCACGTGATCATTACAAATGCAGACTACATTGTGCACGTTTGCTGACACAACGGGAAGCCTACTTATGTGTGCTTAGGTATTCTACATCGAACAATCACGTTGGTCGGTGGCACGAATTCAATTGTAGTTTCCCGTCCGCTCAAGCCGGATTTTTCTGAGCTGCGGTTTAGAGAAGTTCGGTCCAACTGTGTGACCTATATAGCAACATGGCGGATTGTGATAGCACTAGAGTCGGTCAGAAGAACGCGGGGTTCGTGTGCTCGATGATGCAATGCCGACAGGAGTCCTTCACGCTCCTGTATGCCTCGACGCTCAACTGGCAGTCTTGTAGGTTGAGCTGCCGAAGTTGCCGACAGAACTGCGCCAGCGATGCCACGCCGACGTCCGTGATGCGCGCGCACGATTTCAGGCTGAGCTTGCGCAGATGCCGGCACTTCTCGGCGAGCGCGCGCAGCCCGTCGTCGGTGACGTCACTCTTGCCGACGTCGAGCGACTTGAGTCCCGAGTTCGTGCGCGCGAGCTGGCGCAACGTCACGTCCGTGATACCCTCGCATCCGCGCACGTTCAGATAGCGCATCTTCCGGCAGCGCGTCGCGATGGCAATGATGCCAGCGTCCGTGATTCGCGTGCACTTCGCCACGCTCAGATAACGCAGACTCTCGTCGAGCTTGCCCAGATCTCGCGCGCCGAAATCGGTCACGGCCGGACAGTCACTGATGCTGAGTTCGCGCAGACCGGGGCAGTAGTTGGCCACGTACTGGATGCCGATGTCTCCCACCCGGACACAGCGGCGCACGTACAGGTGGGTCAGTTGACAGCAGAAGGAAGCGATCAGCTGGAGGCCGGAGTCGTCCAGTCCCGCACAGTCAGACATGTCCAGTCGCTGCAGGTACACTTGCTTTCCGTACGCGTTCGCCTGGATCGTCGCTTCCGGTGTCAGGCAGACACACGTGATGTTGTCACAACCTGTGGAACACAGACAGCCGGTGAGAGTTGTCACTTACAGAGACGGGTCTACAGAAGAGTGGCTGTTGTTGGTTGAACAGCAATAATAATAATTATTATTAAATATACTATTAAACACTGTCAAGAGAGTAAGCGAAGCTTAGACTACAAATGAAAAATACGTTACTCGCAAGCTTTAACTATGGAACAATAATACTGAGATGATATTTCTACGGCTAGTCCATTATGTATGACGTATACATATTCATCAATACTAAACTTTATTTTGACTGAACACATACGTCTGACGTGTATACTATTTTCTTATAACTATGTGGCGTGTAATATGGCCACGACATGATCAACTCGACTAAATTATTAATAGGGTCAAACAGCAACTATCCTCAACCGACGAATATGTAGAAATCTACAAAAACCTGACTTCATAAAGGGTGAAGAAACATCAACCATGTCACAACATATACGTTGTCGTCAAACCAAACACACGCGTATAGACAGAAATGAGGTGGTTAACGTTGTCTGGTGGAGAAACAGCGACACCTACCGGCCACGTTCAGCTGCTCCAAGTTGACGCATCTGGAGACGACTTCAAAGAGCGCGATGTTGGTGACGTCAGCACAGCCATGGATGTCGAGACTGCGCAGTTCCGGACATCGCCGCGCCACCGTGTAGAGTCCCTTGTCCGTGAGGTGGACGGAGCCACTCAGGCGTATCGACTCGACCATCACACACACGGTCGGCGTGTCGAAGCTGAGGCGGCGGGTCAGAGCCTTCAGCGCCTTGTCGACGTTAATCTTCGCGTCGGTGGCGCCATCTATGCGTATGCAGCGCCACAGTGCGGGGTTCCACGCGAGTGTCCACCATCGGCGGCAGACTCGGGCACACCGGCACAGCTGGTCGCTGTTGAGGTGCGACAGGACGCAGGTCAACGCCGAGTCGGGTAGGCGAGAAAATGGCGGCCTGTCGTCGTACGGCGACTGGTCGCCAGGGGTCGCGTTGCGGTGGCGCCACCTGGACGGCCTCGGTGGCGGCTGCAGTCGCTGTTCGACTGTCCGTTGCGTTGTTTCGGCCTCCCGTGTCCACTGCGCGCCGGTCACCTTCCGGGCGGTGCTGAAGCGGACATTACGCGTGGGCGCGCCGCCACTCCGCGCCCACCCGCCCGGCGGTCTCCTGGCCAGACAGCCGACCGCCGACGAGTCGGAACTGTCGCACGACGACGACGACGTGCTCGGCGACCGGTGACGCGGCACTCGCCTCCTGCACGCGTCGCCTCTGCTCGGCCGACCGTCCGCGCCCCGCCGACCTCTCACGACGTACGTGCCCTGGTTACACGCCGGCGTCTGGAGGCACTGGGAACCGCAGTTCCCCGAAGTCCGCTGCAGCGCTGCGTCGCGTCTGTCAGTCCCGCAAGGGGACGCCACAGTATGTCCCTCCACGCCGCCAGGTGTCGTTGCGGGTTGGCTCACAGTGAACGTCTTCCCCCGCTGAATGGCACAGCTTGGCGCGATAGATTTGCTCAGGTCTGGTGTCACACACCGCTGTCTTGTCGCTGCGTTGTTGGGTCCATCAGAGGTTTGGGATGCGACCTGTGGACAGGACACCAACATCCGGTCATCGGGCGTACCGCAGCGGTCAGTCGACAATCGGCCGGACCCGCGTTGACCGGTAACCAGCATCTGACTTGGCGACCCCGCTAACGCCCCCGACGACACACAATTACCGTCGAAGGGTGTTTCACAACGACGTGTGATCGATGGGCGTTGACAACTAATCAAGGCGGGCGTTTGACTTCTCTGGTCGGTGTTTATGTCGGACACGCCACGTCCGTCGCCAGGCGCTTTGTGTCGCTCACCCACATTGTCTTCGCACACTCGGTCAACGACGAGTTCACTCAGTCGCACGTTGTAGACGCCACACTCATAACTGTTGCTATCACTAACCGACACCGCACTGTCTTCAGGCGACGGGCAATTGTCGATGACAGTTTTGCCTCGTTCCGATCTGCCTTGGTTGTCGTCGAGTGCTTCAAATGACCCCACACGACAGTTGGACGCAGGAAGGGTCCTGCCCGTGTATGAGGGGGGCGGCGGGTAGATGTCCTCGCTGTGTGAGTTGTACGGCGGTGGTCGTTCATTGTCGGCAGTGTTCGTAGAGTCGCCGGACTCCTGCGAGTGGTGTTCGGGCGCGTTCGGGTTGTGTTCGTCGGAGAAGACGCCGGAACTAGAATCGTGAGGTGACTCGATGACGTAGATGCGATCTGAAACATGAATGACGGAAACATTAACTATAGCGGTTGAATCCGGCGCACACCCGCAGCAACTGAGGGAGAGAGAGAGAGAGAGAGAGAGAGAGAGAGAGAGAGAGAGAGAGAGAGAGAGAGAGAGAGAGAGAGAGAGAGAGAGAGAGAGAGAGAGAGAGAGAGAGAGAGAGAGAGAGAGAGAGAGAGAGAGAGAGAGAGAGAGAGAGAGAGAGAGAGAGAGAGAGAGAGAGAGAGAGAGAGAGAGAGAGAGAGAGAGAGAGAGAGAGAGAGAGAGAGAGAGAGAGAGAGAGAGAGAGAGAGAGAGAGAGAGAGAGAGAGAGAGAGAGAGAGAGAGAGAGAGAGAGAGAGAGAGAGAGAGAGAGAGAGAGAGAGAGAGAGAGAGAGAGAGAGAGAGAGAGAGAGAGGGGAGAGAGAGAGAGAGAGAGAGAGAGAGAGAGAGAGAGAGAGAGAGAGAGAGAGAGAGAGAGAGCGATGACGTAGATGCGATCTGAAACATGAATGACGGAAACATTAACTATAGCGGTTGAATCCGGCGCACACCCGCAGCAGACTGAGGGAGAGAGAGAGAGAGAGAGAGAGAGAGAGAGAGAGAGAGAGAGAGAGAGGAGAAGGAGAGAGGAGAGAGAGAGAGAGAGAGAGATGGGGGAGAAGGGGTAGAGAAGAGAGGAGAGAAAGAGAGAGAGGAGGGAGAAAGAGGGAGAAGAAGAGAGGCACAGATAAAAAAGAGGGAGAGAGGAGGAGGAAGAGAGGGGAGGGAGAGAGAAAGTTAGAGATAGGGAGATGAGGAGAGTGATGTGTGTGTGAGTGAGTGAGTGAGTGAGTGAGTGAGTGAGTGAGTGTGTGTGTGTGTGTGTGTGTGTGTGAGAGAGAGAGAGAGAGAGAGAGAGAGAGAGAGGAGAGCGAGGGAGAGCGCACACAAACTCGAGACACAATCAACACGGAAACATGTGCACTCGTATCGCGCGCAATCTCATGACGTTTCTAATACCGAGAAACACTTAAATCAATCACTTTTTCTCGCAGCAAACCTTAAATAAGTTAATAATTTGTATGACGAACCCGTGAATGTCTGTCGCACAAACGAGCTAGCACAATGTAATTGATCGAGTCTACTCTGTAGGTTTGCATGAGAAAAAAATTGAATTGACTGACACCTTTAACCTCAATTGAACTTCGTATCCGATTTCGGTCGCCAGGTTATTATCAGGAATAACGACACGGCCTCCCGCTGATTTCCGTGTGAATGAGCGCCGTAAATGCGCATTGACAAGGGGCAAACACTGTTTCGATGGCCTGCTTTCAACACGTTACAAGAAGGATCGCATGTTTTGCCGCGATGTCAGTTCGCCGCCCGAAAAAATAGTCCCGAGGCAATGTACCGTTTTTACTGGTGGGAAATTTGATGTGTACTGTGTATAGTGTTTAACTAACATGCAGCATGCCGACGTGTCATACAGGTGTGTCTGTCGCTCACGAAGAATTGAGTTACCGAGTATAAAGCTTACGTAATCAGGCTGGCAATACTGCAACAATAGCGTCTCGCCAAGTTGCAGCGACGAGGTCCTCGACACAAAGTTGTCAACGCCATGCATACGTAGGCAATTATAGCTGAGGCGAAATTCGGTAAAGCTACTAATAGCGACGTATTACAATCATTATATGCTGCGCTTTCAAGTGGCAGTCTGTATTGTGCCGGGATGTGATGGATGGGGGAGGTGTCCCGTACAGCCGTCAACGCACGGCTGGGGCGGTCAGGGACCTCCGGGTACAGTCACATGTACGGAGGTTCTACGAGTGGTGAGTTGAAACCTCCTAGTCCACTGCCGCCGGCGACTGTCCGCGACTTTAGAGAAGTCACCCCAGAGTGACATGTATCTAGGATAACACGCACGCACGCACGCACGCACGCACGCACGCACATACACACTAACCCAATCACTAACTCACCTATTCAATCACCAAAAACCCATCACTCACTCACACATCCCACACACGCGCGCGCACGCACACACACACACACCACACACGCACCACAACGCGCAAAACGTACACACGCACACGCGCACGCGCACGCGCACGCACGCGCACGCGCACGCACGCGCACGCGCACGCGCACGCGCACGCACGCAAACACACACACACACACACACACACACACACACACACACACACACACACACACACACACACACACACACACGGTAAATTAATTTGACACATATTTATAATATTATATTAATTTCTCAAATGCTCAGAGATCTAGTGCTGGCTCAGAAAAACAAAAAACCATCAGTTCTTGGCCAGTGTCTTCACCTGTACACAGCACAGATGGCCGTCCCTCTACTTGTTACGAGAGCAGAAAAACAATCCAGTAATAACTGGTATAGACGTGTCGTTGCACAATCGTCTATTCTTCTGCTAAGCGTTGCACAAATACGTCGTTGTGACACTAGAAAGGAAACCCTCACAGCTATTGTTGTCCTTTTCAACGAATTTACCATCCTCGAACAAAGCCGTTCCGTGCATTCTTTGAAGAAAATACCTCTAACGACTACTTATGAACAATACACCTATGTTTCACTCCGCAGTGAGCGGGTTATAAATTCTTCGTCTGCTATGTTAATGCACGCCATAAATATAGACCCTGATTGGTTGAGTTCGACCAGTCTTATGCCCCATTGAGAAGCTACACCCCAATCTCAAGCAGCCACGGTTACCTGTTAGAAAACACGTAACCGTAAAACTGATCCTGACATTGTCACCCGTCTGTATATATGTTAATGTAGATACTTTCAAAAATGCAATGACGCTTTTGTTGGTGAATACCCTGTGTCTGTGTTGTGTTTTGACAAAGTTGATCGTTGCGTACTTAGGAGGGCGTATCGGCAACCCCGTAACAAACGCTTCCATTGAACATCGGAGCTGATGGTAGGTTATGAATGGTTGTGCAAGAGAAAGGCGCCTGCAATCTCCATAATACGTTTAGTCGACACTCCAGAATCTGGCAGCAGCATTTCAATTACGACGTAAGAATGCGGGCGAACCTTGGCAAGAGCTTAATTGAACGCGTCGTATTCCCACGGGTGCCGTGTTTTCATTGGCTGCTTGTTAGTTTTCATGGCCCAGACTCAACAAAGCTGCGGAGTATGCTGACTACTTCTCCTGTTGACAAAGGCGTCTCTTATTGACTCACCAAACCTACAAACCGGGACAAGTTTCTTCGGAAATTCTGAAGTTCTGATCGAGGCAATTAGCGAGTCGCTTCAGCGTCGATCACAATGCGATCATAGCGAGCTAACAACGCCCGCCACTATTCACGACGACAAAGCGGGGCGCTGGTAATAGTGAGTCTATTCAAGCGACGCCCGCGCTGCGCCCAGACATTAAAGAAATTCGCTTGACAGGTACAATAGTGATTGTGTCATCCAGGTAGCCCGCACTGGCGGCCATCTACACCGCTGGAGACTGGGCAGAGCTCCCGCTTGCAGATTAGGCACGCGCAAAGCTTCGGGTTGTTCAGTTTTCCCCGCTGTGAGAGTATGCGTGTTTTGTATACAACAAAGCAGATGTAATAACCCGGATAAACATTACGTCATACCGCAAATCCGGCTGTTTTATAGTCGCGTGATTTTCAGTTAATCGCGTGGAAGAGCTTAATTTTGATTTATAGGCCACCAGAGTAGCGTTTTGTGAACCAGCTGTAGGTACGATTGTGTTAGCCCGTATCTGACTTCGGTGTCAGAATTGAATAGCCAAACCTGTTGCGTTACAACGCAGCAGCATTGGAAAGAAATATTGCCTATTCTGTCGACCCCTGCGGTTCCCAAATACGAACACGTGTGTATGGGTGAATATTTAATGGTGTTTGGCAAACATCCACTGAACTTTGGTCTAACTGCTTAGATGTTTTTGTGTAGTGTCATTCGCGATGAGTAAAAGAATAGCAAGTATTTTTACGGAACTTGTTAAGAGTACCAATGTACCGATGGTCAATGTGACGAAGTTTCAAAAGATCCAGTTTTTGAATACTCAGAAAACGTTAAGGCGGTCACTAGTGAAACTGTACAGTCATCTCCTCCTGGTAAACCTCCACGAACTGTTGATGATCCAAGGCCATGTTCCACGACCGTAACGACTTCCGGTCACTACAACTACGGCGGCTTACGTTGGGGCGCAGTCTGCTGGAAGTGTCCGGGCCGAGTCGACCGTGGACACATGGTTGGTTAGGTGGACTTCTTATCACACGGCAGATCACTGGACCCGGTGAAAGAACACGACGTTTTGGACGGTGTCCACGTGTTTCAGGCGCTTCCTGCGCGGGCCGGAATAAAGACGTTGGCCGCTCTCCCAATCCGTGGCGACCGCACGACTTAGCGAGATCTAACAAGATTAGCGGCACCGGCGACACGCCGAAAATGACGAACGGAAAGGGACGGGGAGGTCATTGGCTTATCGTTAATCTGGCAATTAATCATACTTGTGTGGTCCGACTGAATGATATATCCATCAACACTACGCCAAGTGTGCTCACGCTGCTGACATTTACGCATTTAACAAATACTATGTACCATTAGTAATTTTGTATGGTAATGTTTGTGCATTTTTTTGCTTTGACCACCGCTTGAACCAACGCTACGTCACTATCTTCTAACTATATTTCTTGCGTCTGAAGAAGATCACTGTTAATTTTATGTATTACTTTTGCAAAACCATCAAACATATTTCAAACTATTAGTGGCCACGTGTGTGGTTTAAATGTGAGCAATAATGAAATGCATGTATGTAATATATACCTTAAATAATAATCTGGTATCGTCTGAATCTGATACATGTAAATATACTAGTTGATCGTTTGGTTGTGCTATAGTTACCTACAGGACAGCTCTATCTTCATCAAAAAAATTAAACGTCTGCACAAATCCTCACCAAACCTCACCAATACGTCAGCTGGTATCTCCGTTCCTATCATTAGCAGACATCTGCTCGTGTTCTGCCAGCCGCTTATGATAATTTACACACCTTTCTTCTCCATTATTAATCATCACGATGACAAGTGTTTATGGATGACAGTGCCTGTTGTCAACGTCCACACTCTACACACATACATATTTGCGTTACAGGCACGGGGATGGCAGTAGAGATAGAGAGTGCGGGAGATGTTCCGTTGAACCACCGTGACCCATGGCGCTGTCGGTGCAGGAGTATTGACCGTCGTCACGGCGGAACGAAACATGGAGGTCATTGATTCTCCACGACAGACAGCCTTAATTCTTTCGTTCTCCCCGTCTGGCTAACAGCACAGATGGTCACCGGTCTGTGTGTGAACTGAAGCTAGAAACCACCAGATAACAGCTAACATTATCTTACGAAAGAGCACATCCTTTACCGCCATTCATAGGTGCCTGAACCGGGAGTTGGGGATAATAATTGATATAGGAGATTGGAGCTACGATTAGTACCCAGCGTCACGGTTTGGGGAAGTTTAACCGGAGATTTTTGAGAGCCTGAAGTTGGGGTTTTGGCAAGTCTCATGGGTACTGCAGTTGGAGGGTTTTGGAAAGTCTGAAAGTGTTTTGGATATCTATTGAAAAGAAAGAGGGGATACAGTAAGACATTTTAGAGGAGCTCTATGTTAGTACATACTGTTCAATTTAAACTTGTTTTTGTGTACCGTTTGATGTCCGAAATCCACATATACGGCATGCTACTATAACAAGGTAAAGCAAACGTCACATTGTCGCCTTCTGGTGTGTGGCTCACCACCACAGGCAAACATTTAGTAGGTGAGTCAATACCGCCAAATAATTGCCTTTGAAATACAACGCCAGTTTAAAGATCAGTGTAATGACCCTATTGTATGAATAAGCAGAGAGAGAGAGAGAGAGAGAGAGGAGAGAGAGAGGAGAGAGAGAGAGGAGAGAGAGAGAGAGAGAGGAGAGAGAGAGAGAGGAGAGAGAGAGAGAGAGGAGAGAGAGAGAGGAGAGAGAAGAGAGAGAGAGAGAGAGAGAGAGAGAGAGAGAGAGGGAGAGAGAGAGAGAGAGAGAGAGAGAGAGAGAGAGAGAGGAGAGAGAGAGGAGATGGAGAGTCTAGTTGATATGGGAACATATGTTGTTGGGTGTAAATCGTCATTACAACTGTTAATATCTCTGTCAACGAGTTTACCCTTCCTGTACAAAACCGGTATCAAGCATTCTGTGACGAACATATATCTAGCAACTATACTTACGAACAAATGTGAACAATGTACCCATGTTGTCATCCAAGATTGCACGGGTTATCAGCAAACCATAAATATATATGCTCGGGCTGCTACATTGTTGAAGACGGGTCAAAACTACGTATTTGGCACACCACAAAGGTAGATTCTTACTAGGAGTGAGCGCAGTTATATGACCCAGATAACTCCTGCGCCATAATCGAAAGAAACCACAAACGTGTATCAAACGTCAAATTGCTGTCTCATACGGAACACACACATTACCTGTACTACTGGACGACACACGCGTCTACACACACTCACACACACCTGTTATTTCCGCCCCAGTGGTACCCGCAATATAGTTTTTCACGCACGACACGTACAAAGAGACGTCGTTTCTCAAACAACGTCTCCGTTGTCCCCGATGTGACGTAAGCAAGTGGTGAAAGACTAGTTGACATAAAGTCTGTCTTTTTATACACGCGTTAGCCGTTACGTTTGTCACGCCAACGACTTCGCTGACGGAAAACCAGACAGTGTCGCGGTGTGATACAGTCATGGGATCCCAGTTTCCACGGTGTTATGTGCACTCTGTGAATAACTGGCTTTTTATGTCGTGTTACTTAGATGTGTTAGATGTGGTTATCTGAAACTGTAACATTTTAGTACGCAAGGCCACACTGTGCTTGTGTAAAGGATAGTTCAGTCTTGTAAAACTATACGCACGGATTAAGCTATTAGCGTCAACACAGTTGGCTTTTGAACAGCCAATTTTGCATTTCCATACACCTACCTACACCTACCTACCTACTTCGCAAATATTTACCCCACTGCATAGAATTGTCACAAAGGAATCCATTTCTGCTTCAGCACGTGGACGGTACATTGTCCATTTACAACGACACTTTGTCCATTTAATCCCATGGGGACACATCTACGATGACATTGGCCGAGTTCGACTAACGCTAACACGGGGTTAGCTCGTTATCCTCCCCAGGGGCGGATTCCTGTGGCCTTCGTCAGCCGCTAACTCGAGGCGGGTACATAATATCGGCGTTTGTTGGCGTTAACCTGGCTACGACTGTCACCATCGTCGCTGCGGGTTGGTAACACCGTGCCAACTGCCGTCGCCTGAGGAACGCTGAAGATAAGCCGATCGTGACCGGGCGAGTGGCCGGCACCGAAGACAAGGGCGATCAACGAAATCAGGGAGCTGTGCCAAACGCCGGCGGACCATTGATACGCTCCATGTATTATTCAGAAAAACCAAGCGACTGATTGTGTTTTGTGTAGGAGGCGTTTTCCCATGGCGGCGCTACGTTTCGCGTGATATCGCCGACGTGGCTGAATTATTGATATAGCCGTCGTGTTATCGCAATAATTAGATAGCTAGATACACCTCCTGTAGCTGAGATATGTCGCAAACGTAATGTGTCTGTTAGCCGGCGTCTGACGGCTTATCGCCCCGATTACATTTACACGTCCAATGAGCTTATAACATAATCTGACCCAGGACTGATATAGTGCATATCAGCCGTATGTGAATGTGCCTACTCACGGTAGCGATACCATCCGTCCTAAACACAGTGATTACATGTTTCATACTTTCTCTAGAATGAGTAATGTATTATCAAAGTCATACGCAAATGTAAAACAAGTTGTGGGTCCAGTAACACAACACAGCAACACTATTCTACAAGTTATATCGTAGTCTACGCCCACCACAATGACGTTATATGCCCGATATAGTAACGATTTCGTAGAGATATATTGTGTACCGAAATGGCCGTCAGCCCATAATACCCAGCATCCTACACCCGGGAAAGTCTCTACAGACGAGACGGTGGAATTTTCGAGAGACAGCGCAATATAGAAAATGCAACACAACGTAATAACATAAACTGAACACAACGTAATACTATAAACTGAACACAACGTAATACTATAAACTGAACACAACGTAATACTATAAACTGAACACAACGTAATACTATAAACTGAACACAACGTAATAATATAAACTGAACACAACGTAATACTATAAACTGAACACAACGTAATAATATAAACTGAACACAACGTAATACTATAAGCTGAACACAACGTAATACTATAAGCTGAACACAACGTAATAACATAAACTAAGCACAACGTAATACTATAAGCTGAACACAGCCTAATAACCTGCCGCTAGACTAATATAGTCTAGAACGTATCAGACACATCGCTCCAGATGGTTTTAGATGGTCGCGTGAGCATAACGGTATTAACTGCAATCAAATAATCATCAGCTATATTTGGCAACACTTTCCTCCCAGCCACAACAAGATGGCGGTGTTCTCTACCTCTTTGCCCTATTTCGTGTAAATAAAAATATTAATCCCAAAGCCGTCTAGGCCCACACCTGAACGACGAAGCCAGGTCAAGCGAGACATCACAGACACTGACCATGGAACATCGCACCAGTCTACACAGCAACACATCACCGGACACTGGCCGGAATACCTCAGGTCCACCCACCTTTGTCAAACAGTTCTCCCAGCACCCCTCTCCAGTCGACACACGGGGCCCCGCGACTTGCGTCCGACGACTGTGAGTCGGACATGTTGACGGTCGACGCCCGGTCCTTCACGTCCGACCAACTAGCCGCCCGCGGTGAGCCGACTATACCTCGACGGCCGGCGGGTTCTGTCAATCACCACGCCGTCGAATACTTCTCCCCGCGCCGCGATTGTATCGAGAACAAGCCGCCTTTGACGGGAGAATATGAAACTCGATATCGTCTACTTCCTGCCGCTGTTCTCCGTATCCCGCGTGTACCCGCTCACACCTCGTCCGCCGCTGTACGTCGTCGCCAGCCGGTCTGTGACGGTCTACCGTCAACGACAACTGTCCCACGGCCGGCGTTCACGCATCGCGGAGTCCGCCGCACTCTCAGTCTCATATCATTAGACGGCGAACACAGACGTTAATGTGCTATTTCGGTTGCGTGTTTCGGCGTCCGTCCGTTCGCTGGTGGGCGGTCACTGGCGTGATGTACTATTTACGCTGCGTGTTTTACGGTCCCAACGACGTCGCCTTTGAATGACACCGCGAGACCGCGTCAACGTTGTCGCCAAAGTCGTGTGACGTCACACAGGTGTCACACGAGAGCGGCGGTCGAGTCAGCTCAACTGTTGTCGCTATGCTACACACAAGTGTAGATCCGCGACACGTACAGAACTGTCGCAGCCGTTGTGAGGGTGGCAGGCTGTAGCGCTACACCACGTATCAACACGCAATTCGGGTGTAATTTCGCATCAGAATCCGTCGCGGAAGTGTAGGCACACACAATACGTAATATCCGACATATAGATCTGTCAACACACGGCGGTGTCACACATTACGACCCTACGCAAGCGACGCCAGACGACAACTGACGTCGATCAGTGGCCGGACCGCGCTGCTATTGATCGGTGTCGCCACGAGCGACTGAGCACATACCGCGGCGACAAAGGGACATTCCCGCTCCCGTGAAACCACAGGGTCGGAACACCATTACACCCCTACCTAACGGGATAGTATCAAATACGACAACCCACCGTCTCGTTCTCACGATATTGTAGCTGATATCTAAAATGCTACACTCGCATATATTTCTACGTAGTAAATTATATCGCTACAAAGCCACACCACATAACCACTGTTTCCGGTTTAAACAAAACGTAATCAGTTCATCTAATATGGTACTTGCTATTACTCAGCAATTACTCATGGTATATTTTATTGCCGGTAATATGGAATTTGTCTGGAACTTTCCCTGTCGCAACCAATCCATGCATGGTTAAATGTAAAGCCTACGTAATCAAATTTGTGCTATTTATAATCGTCTCTATTGCCACAAAACGTCACCACAAGTCGTCAATCACGCACAGGAAGCCGACCAATGAAGTCAACAGAAGGAGAAACGTCTCATGGAATACCACAGCCTGTAATTTGGGTCGAACAATTATGGGTGCTAATGTGTAGTCTGTGACTTACAATGCACCTGACAACTGGACACATGACATTATAATTCTAAGCGCCGACATATGACAATGCATAGGTCGGCACGGTGAGATGCTCACAATTATCTTGTCACAGCGAACGGGTGAAAGGTAGAATCGGACTTTTACAATAATTAACCCATAAAGCACTAGTTGGTTAATGTTATTGTTGTAGCGTCAACCAATGAACTGCCAACGTCATGAGAAAAAAAACCATATTGCAATAGGAAATGCAGGGTGGCCAAATGTGCATTTTGTCTGTCTTTTGTCTTCTCGGTGTATGCATTTCGATCTCAGTTGTCATTAATTTAACGAGATGCTTTAAGCATGAACATATGATTTTGATTAAACTTAACCTCGAATACCCAATTGAATTCCCCTCCTCACACACACACACACACACACACACACACACACACACACACACACACACACACACACACACACACACACACACACACACACACACACACACACACACACACACACACACACACACACACACACACACACACACACACACACACACACACACACACACACACACACACACACACACACACACACACACACACACACACACACACACACACACACACACACACACACACACACACACACACACACACACACACACACACACACACACACACACACACACACACACACACACACACACACACACACACACACACACACACACACACACACACACACACACACACACACACACACACACACACACACACACACACACACACACACACATATATAATAGGTTCAGATTTAGGATGTAAAAAGTAGCTTCGTAACCATCTTTCATATATAAGTTGGAAGTTTTATAATCTACAATTTTGCGATATCGGCCATCTTGATTCCTTTTCTATACCGCGCTAGTTCGAAATGTGTTATAATAGTTTAAGCCTATCAGTTCACATCAAACTATCACAAAGAAAAGCATACCTTTAAAATGCGAGGCCCTACTTAATACCAAAGATGTATCCATTTTTACGTGCAACGGCAAGTCATGTTTACTAAGCACTGTACCGGTGCGTAGGCACATTAATTCGACACAGATGTCCACGTATAAAAAAAAACAATGTATCGTATTACTAATACAATTACAATGGAGCACCAGTTGCCCTAGAAACCCTACTTTGGTGTTATGGAAACAATTACGGTTAGTCCTAGTGTAACGTTAAATGCGAGGTGACCTTATTACTGAATTCACCATGAAGCAAGGTTTGACTGTACCTGTGTTTGTTATACATTTATTTTCAATATGTAGCGTATGATTAGCCATTTGGTGACGAAAGATACGCCACACTTTTTACTATCGGTCTATTTTTGACTGCGTTATATTAACACACGTTCAGTTTTACAGACATATCGTGGACCTTTAACCCGTGGGTGTAAACAGATTAGACCTGCTGAGCCATCAATAATGAGAAGGTCTTGTGTCTGTCACTTCTACACCCTAGGTGCCACTCCTACGAGAATGGGAATGCGAACACGCAACCGGTCTTTGTTGCCCCACACAATGTCAGAAAGACAGCCACTTCATTTCAGGTAACTTTGCCGCTTTATCAAGACACGACTCGACTGAAATCAATTATGAAGTTCCCTCGTCGTGGCAAGAAAAACTGCCGGCCGCTTCATAAAGACGTAACGCGCTGTCGGCAGTGACAGCGCCGCGTGAATAGACAAGATGGAGTGTTACATTTCTTTCCCGGTCGTTAGCGGCGCCCCTCCGTTATCGCCTGAGATCTCGCGCGATCGCGTTGTCATTGTGCCCCGGATGAGCGATACGCACGAGATTGTCATCTTATCCGATCCAAACCACCACAAACCGGATTGTCTTTCACGTGTGGGTCTACGGTATTGGAACTCAATTTGTTAGTTTGCGCTGTTTGTTTGTTGGGTATTGTTCTGTTAATGAGCGATCGCGTGTGTTGTTTTTGCAACGAGTAAGGCAATACGTTAGCAATTCTGTTAGAAGTTAGTTGATCAATGTTGTACATGAAGTCAACGTATTTGTCATTGTCGGTCCCTGGTCACGACAAACAATGACTGGGGAAATTGATAGCGCCCATGCCAGTTGACCGAAATACACGCCTCTATTTAATATGGTATCGTAAAATCTATTCTGGATGGTGTTATTTGATAAGTGTGACAAAATACCAATGCCTGGCAGAAGTAATTTCCACCTAAAGTGTTTGAACTTGTAGGTCTACCTCGCTCCTACACTCCCGGGACCAGACATGTTTGCTAGGTGATGCGAGACTAGCGGCCACGTATACAGTAGCGCCACCTAGCGTAACAGCAGCTGATCATTGCTTACGCTGATCGCCAGGGTGCAGCACGTGTATCTTTCAATAAGATTGGCCATTGAAATGAAAGCAGCAAGTTGGCAAGAAAGATACATTACTGGTTTATCGAGGCCCAACAGTATTTTGTGTATTTGCAGTTGCAATTGCGTAATGTTTTATGCTACCGGGTCGGTTGTTTTCAGTTATGTATACGACCAGTGCCGCGTGCGTGCGTGCGTGCGTGCGTGCGTGCGTCGTGTGTGTGTTGTGTGTGCGTGCGTGCGTGCGTGCGTGCGTGCTGTGCGTGTGGGTGTGTGGGTGTGTGGGTGTGTGGGTGTGCGTGCGTGCGTGCGTGCGTGCGTGCGTGCGTGCGTGTGTGTGGTGTGTGTTGTGCGTGTGCGTGGTGGTGTTGTGCGTGTGCGTGTGCGTGTGCGTGTGCGTGTGCGTGTGCGTGTGCGTGTGCGTGTGCGTGTGCGTGTGCGTGTGCGTGTGCGTGTGCGTGTGCGTGTGCGTGTGCGTGTGCGTGTGGCGTGCGTGTGGTGGGTGTTTGCCTGCGTGTATGTGCGTGCGTGCATGTGTGGATGCGTGCATGTATGTGCATGTGTGTGTATGCGCGCGCGTGTGCGTGCATGCGTTCGTTGTTCCTCTCTATTAGAAAATAACGAGACAAACTAGGGTAAGCTATGATAGACCTTTAGCTGACGGGCAGGCCGCTGTGTTAGCAGCGGTGCTTAGTTTAAAATTGCCGGCAAATGTTTTAGTAAAATTAGGCAAAAAATGTATCCAAGAAATATGGCAAAGTAGTAGAACACAGTACAGTAAGGTCTTCCGAAACCAGGTTATTATATTTGTTTCAACATGAAAAATAACGATTAATCACTGACAAAAAGTGAACACATAGGCTAAGGCGTTACTGGTGCGCGACCCGTGGGTCTGGACGATTGGGATGATGTTGCCAAGGTTGGCAAGTCGTTGAACAACAGCAGCCAATTTGACCAGAACGCACGCACGTGCATGCACGCCATGCACGCATTAGAGGTACCACTGTTGTAGTGAAGAAGAAAAAAGATTTCACATTCGCTAGGTGGCAGCACCAACATGCAACCATTGCCTTCTAATTAATCGTGCCGTGTGTTGTGTATCGTGTCAGACTCCGTTTCGTTGCAATGCGGTTATCATGCTTTGTGCGACAATATTAGACTGACTTAATGTACTGCGCGTGTATTACTGTCATCATTTACGGACTCGTGTCAGAGCATAGCCGACGACACGGTCACAAGTCAACTCTGCCTGTCACAGCAGCATTGATTCTCTCCTGTCTACGGTGTACTATATACACCTGTCGTTAAATAACTCATTGACCGTAAACCCGTAACTGCGTCCCATCCCCGCGTCACGCCCATACCTGATTCACTCTATTACGTCCTCCAAATCGGTCAGCTTAATATGAGTTTAATAGACCCCGGTTCTCCGCTATGCCGCCACTAACAATGACCGGAGATGTTCGCTAATTGCGCTGCTGTGTAAACAGGCGACTGACCCATTGATGGCAATCTCCACAAGACAAACAGTGACGTCGCAAAAGAGCGCGAGCGTTGCCAGGTAACGCGAGAGTCGGTTTTGTGACGTGTGCGCGGGAATGGACACAACTAAGGTGAAGACTAGAATGTTGACGTCAAACGTCAACAAGCCTTAACCAAACAACGTCGCAAAGAATGTGTCACCCCGTTTTAGCGCGGAGGTGAAAGGACATCACAGCTATGGTGGAGCAGTGAAGTGACAATTAGCGAGTCATTATACGCCTTTGCCAATTCATTTCCGTAGAGAGAATGTTTAGTACACTAAATTAAATGAACACGAGCACGCCTAACGACGACGAACACCAAAGACAGTTCTGCTCACTTATTTTCGTCGCCTGTATCTAAATATAGTTCGTTGTTTGTATGCCTTTGTCTCTGTCGCGATTATTTAGTGTGCATTGTTTGAAACTTGAAACACCTAACATTTTGGACATCCTGTTTATAACCTATTGAAAATGTTTTGCCAAATCTTGAACACTTTGTTTACAAGATACAGACGGTTCCATGTACGCGCATTGTGCTAAAATTAAGCATCTCACGAACAAAACAAGAGACAACAGAAGATAAAACAATGTCGAAAATCATAGCGACCTGGCAACATCTCTGTGTTACCTGAACGCGCAATACTTGATCAGATCTCAGACAAATGTTCTCGGCCAATGGACGCTCATTAATGAAC
>JAODUO010000836.1:75000-82500 GCA_025642075.2 Ridgeia piscesae | reverse complement strand
CGTGCGTGAGCGTGAAGTTGCTTGAATGAATGTGCATGTGTCTCTGTATCTATTAGGGGGGAGCCCCTTGGTTATTCCCCTATTTTCAAACAGAAGCTAGTATAGACTAGTACACGTTGTCCCCACTGCCCTAAAGTGTCCTTGCTGCTCAGATCCCAATGTATGTGCTTCTAAATGATCATCAAACTACAGCATCCACAACTTTGATATATTCCCACACATTCAAACTTATGACACCAGAAGCGTCCCCTCGTGTGCATCATACGGTGGCTCTATAGCTTTATTTTCAATAACACATGCATGTTGGGATAGAAATAATGTGACGAAATCGAGAGAAGAGAAAGTACATGAAAGTAGGAAATGAAACTAGTTGAAGACGGTGGAGAGCACGTGTCCAGTGTCCACTCAGTGGATGAGGACAGATACACACAACTGGAGACGGAAAGAGAAGAGGGAGGTAGATGAAGACGAGGACGACCAAACACTAAGAGGATAGACAGTGTAGAGCAACACCTCGAACGGACAGGTCAGGATGACCGACATTACACGAAGAAGACCGAGACAGGTGATGAGAAATAACAAAGAAGACTGAGACAGGTGATGGGAAATAACAAAGAAGACTGAGACAGGTGATGAGAAATAACAAAGAAGACCGAGACAGGTGATGGGAAATAACAAAGAAGACCGAGACAGATGATGAGAAATAACAAAGAAGACTGAGACAGGTGATGAGAAATAACAAAGAAGACTGAGACAGGTGATGAGAAATAACAAAGAAGACTGAGACAGATGATGAGAAATAACAAAGAAGACCGAGACAGATGATGAGAAATAACAAAGAAGACTGAGACAGGTGATGAGAAATAACAAAGAAGACTGAGACAGGTGATGAGAAATAACAAAGAAGACTGAGACAGGTGATGAGAAATAACAAAGAAGACCGAGACAGATGATGAGAAATAACAGAGAAGACCGAGACAGATGATGAGAAATAACAAAGAAGACTGAGACAGGTGATGAGAAATAACAAAGAAGACTGAGACAGGTGATGAGAAATAACAAAGAAGACTGAGACAGGTGATGAGAAATAACAAAGACTGAGACAGGTGATAAAATAAGAGAAGACTGAGACAGGTGATGAGAAATAACAAATAAGACTGAGACAGGTGATGAGAAATAACAAAGAAGACTGAGACAGGTGATGAGAAATAACAAAGAAGACTGAGACAGGTGATGAGAAATAACAAAGAAGACTGAGACAGGTGATGAGAAATAACAAAGAAGACTGAGACAGGTGATGAGAAATAACAAAGAAGACTGAGACAGGTGATGAGAAATAACAAAGAAGACTGAGACAGGTGATGAGAAATAACAAAGAAGACTGAGACAGGTGATGAGAAATAACAAAGAAGACTGAGACAGGTGATGAGAAATAACAAAGAAGACTGAGACAGGTGATGAGAAATAACAAAGAAGACTGAGACAGGTGATGAGAAATAACAAAGAAGACCGAGACAGGTGATGAGAAATAACAAAGAAGACTGAGACAGGTGATGAGAAATAACAAAGAAGACTGAGACAGGTGATGAGAAATAACAAAGAAGACCGAGACAGGTGATGAGAAATAACAAAGAAGACTGAGACAGGTGATGAGAAATAACAAAAAAGACTGAGACAGGTGATGAGAAATAACAAAGAAGACCGATACAGGTGATGAGAAATAACAAAGAAGACTGAGACAGGTGATGAGAAATAACAAAAAAGACTGAGACAGGTGATGAGAAATAACAAAGAAGACTGAGACAGGTGATGAGAAATAACAAAGAAGACCGAGACAGGTGATGAGAAATAACAAAGAAGACTGAGACAGATGATGAGAAATAACAAAGAAGACTGAGACAGGTGATGAGAAATAACAAAGAAGACCGAGACAGGTGATGAGAAATAACAAAAAGAAGACTTGAGAAAAAAAAGGTAAAATGAGAAAATAAAAAAAGAAGACTGAGACAGGTGATGAGAAATAACAAAAGACTAGACGGGATGAGAATAACAAAGAAGACTGAGACAGGTGATGAGAAATAACAAAAAGACTGAGACAGGTGATGAGAAATAACAAAGAAGACTGAGACAGGTGATGAGAAATAACAAAGAAGACCGAGACAGGTGATGAGAAATAACAAAGAAGACCGAGACAGATGATGAGAAATAACAAAGACGCCTGCACAGACCACCGAGTGACGTGAACACGCCGGTAGCGCGGGGCGAAGACAAAGACGCCGTTGACGGTACAGTAGTGACGTGCGTGTTTTCTTTCTAAAGAACCGCTCCAGCTTCACAACGGAAAAAACACAGCCGTGAGCGCGTCTACTATTCCGACACATTCACAACCCGTTGTGCTTAAAATAACGCTTTGTCTCCGTCTCTTTGACATGTTGCCGTCTCCTGTTTATTTTCTGCCGCCATTTTTTCCGTAAGTGCTGAGACGCTCGACACGTTTCCACAGGCATCCAGATAGGGCTAAACAATCGGGTCATGTGTTGCATTCCTACCCGCGTTTTGGCATTCAGTTGAACCCGGCACGTTAAGGTCTAACAAACTGTTTCGATCATGGAATAATAACGCCACAGTGTTATCTCGCATCTCTCGCAATTGCCATTGTTGAAACGATTACTATTAATTCGCGACAGCGGACACACGAGCAAGACATTACGGTGATTTATCGCGCGCTCTCCCCGTCTGCCTCCATGCTGCTCTGTATCGGCGCTGGCGGCAAACTAATAAAGAGCGGCTAGGCAGGTGGGACAGCGACACGCGACAGAAACCATTGGACCTACGCATGAATTACTAACCAATGACTGCATTTAGGTCTGTCTCGGTTTGTAGCAAATTTTAAAATACACACACCACACACACACACACACACACACACACACACACACACACACACACACACACACACACACACACACACACACACACACACACACCACACACGCACACACACACACACACACACGTATATACACACATATAATATAATATAATATAATATAATATAATATAATATAATATAATATAATATAATATAATATAATATAATATAATATAATATAATATAATATAATATATATATATATATATATATATATATATATATATATTATAAATTCAATATATAGCTACATAGTGTGAAAGTTTGATTGCTGTGGATTTAATTGAATACTGTATTAGTTTATAAGAGGAATAAGTGAAGTATCATTAATTAAACTTAGTCAGCAGTAAAAAAATAGGGCGGCAAAACGGATTTAATACAATCAACAGGTAAGCAGTACGGGAGAGCAATGCCCTGTGGTGGTGTAAGCGGAACTGTCGCATTAAGCCTAATAAAGGTCTCACTGGCATGTACGCAAGGCGCCAATGTTGCCAACACACGTCATTCCGGATTGACGGTTTCAATTGATGATTTCTGGAGCACGCGTAGGTTTGATTCCCAGCCGTTTGACGTTAGAGAGCGACAATTGGATACCCATTCCAGAAATTGCTCCTAAATAGCATATTAATTATAGGCGCTTTCAGCACAGAAACCACGCAGCAGTTGACCTGGTTTACTGCTTTGTTTATGGCTGTCTTCATTGTGTCAAACTGGCGTCACAATTTCCCCAGCCGTATTAAAATTACGCCCAGCATGCGTCCGTAGTTAAATTGCGGGGCTCTTAACGTAGCAAATCCGTTTTAAACAGATGTTTGCGTAGTAATAATTAATTGGCTCATTTAAAAAATAATATATTGTTGCATTATCAGCCAGCCATTCAGTTGTGCAGCCAGCAAAGGTACATTTATTTTGATTAGCAAAATACACAATAAATCGACAACCTGCACATAGTGTCACACATTTTGTAACAAAAACTGGGAATAAAGAAAACGTAAGGACCAAACATTTGGGGATACATTATCAGGCAAAACGTTGCAAGATTTAATAACATTTGCTGGAACCACACACGAACACGTAAGCAGTAACTGAAAAAGACAATGGCAAAGTTTCGATTGTGGAAACGTGGCAGGAAATATGATTTAAACATTGTAGAAGAATATCCCGAACAAAACTGCCACATTATTTACCCAAATCTGATGGCTGACCAGACTAAAGTTTGATTATTTAAAATAGGATAACTATTCCAAAGAATCTCACTGCCGGGGTTTTGATGACATTCTCTGTTAACTGTGCACAATGAACACTCACAACTGACTGTAGTAACACTATGATTTGTAATCATCACACCATGACTAGATAATTGTTTTGTTTAAACTTGTACAATGGAAACAAGCAATTTAGAATTGTGACTTTCTCCTGTGCTTGCATTGTCTACAGCCAGAACTTCGCCCCTCTACCATCTGGTCGTCACGAACCTGTCATCAGCTGCGTCACGTGACACGCCATCGGAGACACTTGTCAGTTGTCTTCTGTCGACAGGCAGTAATTAGTGACAGTGACACGGATGACATAGTGGAGACAGGGACATGTTGCACGGTCAGCAGCAGCAATTGACCCGTCACCCTGTCAACATTTGCACCCACAAACGAGTAGCCCCGGGCAGTGCGACAACAACAGGTGGCGTTGTGTTCATGGGGAGGGCAGGGTGGAGATCTTCACCCGGACAGAACGTCTTGTCTTGTCTTGTCTTGTCTTGTCTTGTCTTGTCTTGTCTTGTCTTGTCTTGTCTTGTCTTGTCTTGTCTTGTCTTGTCTTGTCTTGCCTTGCCTTGCCTTGCCTTGCCTTGCCTTGCCTTGCCTTGCCTTGCCTGGCCTGGCCTGGCCTGGCCTGGCCTGGCCTGGCCTGGCCTGGCCTGGCCTGGCCTGGCCTGGCGTGGCGTGGCTCTGTGGCCTGGCCTGGCCTGGCCTGGCCTGGCCTGGCCTGGCCTGGCCTGGCCTGGCCTGGCCTGGCCTGGCCTGGCCTGGCCTGGCCTGGCCTGCCTGGCCTGGCCTGGCCTGGCCTGGCCTGGCCTGGCCTGGCCTGGCCTGGCCTGGCTGGCCTGGCCTGGCCTGGCCTGGCGGCTGCCTGGCCGGCTGGCCTTGCCTGCCTGGCCTTGCCTGGCCTGGCCTGGCCTGGCCTGGCCTGGCCTGGCCTGGCCTGGCCTGGCCTGGCCTGGCCTGGCCTGGCCTGGCCTGGCCTGGCCTGGCCTGGCCTGGCCTGGCCTGGCCTGGCCTGGTCAGACCAGCCATTGATAACCACAAGTATTCAACAGGCATGGAAATCATGGGTCTGAGCGCAGATAAAATTATGGACAGCGCGGCATGAAAATGAAAATTACCAGCCATAGCGACAACGCCAGATGATGGGAGAAGTCAGACAAGAAGAAACAGAAGATAGAGGCTGTTGTATCTGGTTGAGTGTTCTATTTGCCTGTCCGCCTGTCCGCCCGTCCGCCCGCCTGTCTGATGCTGGTTTTATAGTGCCACATTATAGGAAGGTTTGTTAGTATGTTACAAAACGTCGGGTTTATGCTTCTTGTGACATCGGTTTGTTAACCTCGGCCTATAATTGTCTAAGCCTGGACCTAGAAGTGAGTGCGCGTTCACCAGCATTTAGAGAAGAAGCACGCTTTGTAGACCACGTCAAAGCAATCGGCGCCCATCATGTCGGTCGCACGTGCACTGCAGGTTAATTAGAATTTGCAACAAACACGATTAATTCGTTACCTGGACGGATGAACAGGCACGAGAAGTGAGAGGCGGCCATGTGTCAGAACGAACACGGCACCATCAAAGAAACGATTAGTTTTTCTCGTCTCTACGGGATTTTTGTGCCAACCCCCGGACAGTTGTCTATTGTTGATGTTGTCCCTTCCGCGACATTAACAGAGAGTGCTGTTATCCTGAAGTAGGCAAAAGCTTTCAGAAAACATCATGATCTATTAGGTCACGTGACAGCAGACACAATGACACATCCAGAAGCATCAAGTCGTAGCTGTGATTACGACATTTTCCTTTTTACTAATGTCGGTTGTTTTATTCTCAAGCGACAAACGCTGTTAACATGCTCGCGGGGGTGTTATTTGCAACGTGGCAAACGAATGAAAAACAGTTGTCATGCACACATTTATTATAACTACAATGCACGTCTACTACCCGGGGTAACAAAAAATTAAAATAGGTCAAACTTGTCTTGACGGATTTTACCCACAATTCACGGTATTACATTTAATCATGAGAGATTGTTACATGTGGTGAGATAGTCCTTTGGATGACCTCACTAGTTCGCCCACGTGACACCTATAGCGTGATACTCTAGATTAAATTGTATTTTGTTAAAGCAGAAATGAAAACCCTAACCATACTTAGACCAGTTAATAGCTATCTGCATCGCGTATTAAGTGCTAACTATAATAATGATTAGCAGAATGTCTATGTTTAAACGGCATATGATACATGTTGAGTTCACATGTGATGAATCCATAACTATGTGCGTGATACTGGACGTGTCTTAGGGTAACCGCTCACACGGAAGTTGGCATCAGTGACAGGTGAACGTACAACGTGACATCGTTGATATCACAATTAAAGAGGGTTCATAACTTATCATAAATCCTGTGATGGTAATAAACGATGACCTCAGTGAGGGACTACATTCAGCTGTGGTGTGCACCGGTAAATATTATATCCGATAATCCGAGTACGGGCTTCATTACTGGACCCAACACTGTATAACACGTGGACTATTCAATAGCATTACTGCGAGGGTTTCCTTTCTCAGGTTTGGCCCAGTGGTTGTTGTATATTTTACTGCATGGACAATATTCGTCTTAACAAAATTCCGCGAGACTTTATCTTCATCGGAAGATTTTTTAAATCATGGAGACCCCCGGTAAATCCTGGTGGGTTTGGCAGATGTATATCCCGCCCTAGCAACACATTACCACACTTTCAACGCGTGTGCTACTGTACTGTGTGCACAAGTTGGGTTCACACGCAAGTTGCATCGTGAATGTAATGACACGTGTGAACAAGTGTTTAACTACATTATACATGTTGCATACAAAATGACTGCGACGCCGCTTGCAGTGGAGCTCGCTGGGAGCACCGTGTCCGTTGAAGTCAGGGGTTGACGCACCATGCGAACGGCGCCGTAAACGGTGAACGTAGGAGTTAATTGCACCGAGATAAACGCGACGGACAAAGGTGCAAAAGAGAGGCCCCGAAGCGGTGCTATGCGTGTGTGGCAATCGGCTAATTCCATCGATCATTTGACGTGTCTAACTGGTCGAGAATCATCATTTCACCTGGAGACATTGAGCGACTGTAGTCACTCTGTTTTGTTTCGCGTCAAAGGCGGTGTTTTCACACGCAATTGAACATTTCCTTTATGCGGCGTCGTTTAGCGACGCCAAGCGAGAGTGAAGGGAATCGACCTTTCCACCCGGGTAAATCGTTGCACATGGGAACTGGACGTGTACTTGATTTGTGCCTAATTTTGATGTCAGTCACCCCGCCAGTCGCCTCAGC
>JAODUO010000836.1:62500-67500 GCA_025642075.2 Ridgeia piscesae | reverse complement strand
TTTGGACAAGCTCGGTTGAAAGTGGAAACGTCTCGGAGACGGACGCCAACAGAGTCGACGATAACGAGACAAGAGTAACGCGTCGAGCCGGGCTCCATGCGTGGTGCACGGGCCACTGTCTGGCAGAAACAGCCTGTCTCTACCGGAGAGCACCTCGTGAGCAACAGGACGGATTGTGAGCGCTTCGAACGGTTTAGCAAAGGACAGGTGGTGCTTCGTTGACATGCTGGGTCAGAGAGCGCGTTGTGTTACGTCATTTGTAAATAAAATTTTAATGACCTCTTGGTGGCAAACGGTAGTCGTCTAGAAGAATACTATCCATTTTATGTTTGGCGTAATGCATAAAATAGCTGCAGTCAGAATCTAGGATAACGTTGAGTTGCACAGATAAACGACAAGCAAGATGATTCCTGTACACGATGGCCAGCTCCACTTGGGGTAGACTTGTCTTGATAATACAATGTCAGGCGTGATTAAAGAAAACAAACCGAAAACTGACCAACACACTACGTCTGGGCAGCCCTCTTATTAAACGTGCCGATGTAAACGTCGGATGTTTTTCATAGTAAATGCATTCCTGAGGCATGACACTGGCCGATAACTCACTGAGTGTAGAGAATGTACTTTACGGGCTGCCTGGTTGTACCTACAGAATGTGGTTGGCGGCGTCTGTCGTGTTGACAGCTGCACGCTGATACCAGTTGTCGTACTTATCGCAACACGGCTATCGTTTCTGGCATTTCAAGCGGCAACAATCCATGTAACTTAAATCAACACAACAGCAGCCGATTGTGTTTGCTTAAGGGTTCTACAGTTTGCCTAATCATGTGCGAACGCTGACCTTATACGGAGTTCGCTACCAACGTCGTTGCAGAGAGGGGAGTAGTTTAAGTTGATCAGAGTAATCGGACGAGGCCTATATGTGTTGTTTCCGACCGTCACACCGAATTAATTTGAAAGATGCACGGCTGGAGACAGCCAGGGAGAAAGTGTTTTGAACACAACAATGGAGTCATGTGAAATGCAAATTACCTGAGATGTTTGTGAAGAGTTGATAATGAACATAACTTTAGAGTCGGTGAAGAGATGCTCACGAATATGATCTGAGGCTCGTACGAGGAATTTCATAACGTCGAGGCGATAATTGTTGACAAACACGACCATAAAATCATGTGCAATGTTGCTCGTGAATGAACATGACTTTTGAGTCATGTGAAGAGTTATTGATCAACATTGAGTCATGTGTAGTGTTGCTCACGAACAGGGCAGTATTGCCACTCGTGGCAACACAACGCTGTGCGGAAACAACACAAAAACAACGAGAAGTCACGTGCATTGGTAAGTGTCCTACCTTGGAAACTGACAGACTTCTTCGTCCTCGACGGCGTGACGTCACTCCGCTCACTTCCGCCGCTGTCAGGCTCCAAAGACGTACTGCCCAGGTCAGAGTCACGTGACCCGACCGAATTGTTTGAGCTCACCGAACCGGCCTTCCCTGTGAAACGAACCAATGATGGCGTCATTAGTCATCACAACCAGATGTGGTCCTATAGCAAATATTTTCTAAATATCCATGAAAGAGACACAGCGAAATATAGATAGTACATACAGTGTGAAGGAGAATGAAAGAGAGAGAGAGATGGGGGAGATGGAAGGAGGGAGGGAGAGGGAGGGAGGGAGGGAGGGAGGGAGGGAGGGAGGGAGGGAGGGAGGGAAGGGTGGAAGGAGGGAAGGAGGGAAGGAGGGAAGGAGGGAAGGAGGGAAGGAGGGAGGGATAATGAGAGAGAGAGAGACAGAGCGAGTGAGGAGGGGGAGAGAGGGAGAAAAAGAGAGAGAGAGAGAGAGAGAGAGAGAGAGAGAGAGAGAGAGAGAGAGAGAGAGAGAGAGAGAGAGAGAGAGAGAGAGAGAGAGAGAGAGAGAGAGAGAGAGAGAGAGAGAGAGAGAGAGAGAGAGAGAGAGAGAGAGAGAGAGAGAGAGAGAGAGAGAGAGAGAGAGAGAGAGAGAGAGAGAGAGAGAGAGAGAGAGAGAGAGAGAGAGAGAGAGAGAGAGAGAGAGAGAGAGAGAGAGAGAGAGAGAGAGAGAGAGCAGAGAGACAGAGAGACAGAGAGAGAGAGAGAGAGAGAAATAGAGAGAGAGAAAGGGACGAGAGAGAGAGAGAGAGAGAGGGAGAGAGAGAGAAGAGAGAGAGAGAGAAAGGGAGAGAGAGAGAGAGAGAGAGGGGAGAGAAGAGAGAGAGAGAGAGAGAAAGAGGAGAGAGAGAGAGAGAGAGAGAGAGAGAAGGGAGAGAGAGAGAGAGAGAGAGAGAGAGAGAGAGAGAGAGAGAGAGAGAGAGAGAGAGAGAGAGAAAGGAGAGAGAGAGAGAGAGAAGGGAGGGAGAGAGGGAGAGAGGGAGAGAGGGGGGAGCGGGGCGGGGGAGAAAGGAAGCAATGTTCATTCTAAAAGTTGGGTTCTTTCCTACTATGTGCTCAAACACGTTCTAGAGAATACAATACAATACAATACAATACAATACAATACAATACAATACAATACAATACAATACAATACAATACAATACAATACAATACAATACAATACAATACAATACAATACAATACAATACAATACAATACAATACAATACAATACAATACAATACAATACAATACAATAGGCAACAAACAGCTCATACAACCATTTATTTATACACTCATACAATCAACGAATGCAGATATGCTGTTCGGTGTTATGTTGTGCAGCTTTCCACGACCAGCTGGAAGATATGAAAATTTGCTGCCAAAGACACCATTAGACATTCTGCACATCGCCAGCCAAGTGGAGCGTGATATTATTCTGCTCAATCCGCGACCATTAACTCCGCAATACGGTGAAATTGATTAGCTGAATCGCCGCCGTCGTCGCGTACAATGGAATCAATTAAATACGGATTGGTAGACTGCTGAGTCGGCGACTTACTCGTGTGTGTCTACAGGCGACGCCACGCGCGGATACCACGCCTTTGTCGGAACACCCGCTAATTAACCGTGCGTTGTGTTCTTTTAAAGAGCCACTGATCTAAACACTTCTAACCGGGGTGTGATAGGTTACAGACGGCTTTATTCGGACGGAACTGTGAACGACTTCAAGTAACCGTGCGCCCTGTAATAACGCGGGGGTTGGGTTCCACGCCCGATGTAGACACGGCCGACACAGCGACACCAAACGGGGCTGATACAAGATGGCCGCGGGCGACAAGGGGTGGATCGACCCGCGGAGATAAGCCAAAGATTGTATCGGTGGACCGGCGCTTGTCTGGTGGTGCTCGGGGGCGATACCCGTGGCTTAGTGCGACAGTGAACGCCGTCTTGCCGTACATAATCCCCACGGTGTGTTAGAGTTGTGTGTCGACAAACAATACCTCCATTGTGTAACTCGCTCATCGACTCACTAAACTACGGCGTATGATATCGTGAATAGGAAAGGAGTGCTACGAAACGTTGTTATTTTAGTAGGCTATAACGACGAGATGTTTCCTCGACACCACCGTTGTCGGTGTTGTTTTCTTTAAATAAGATGCAACGATTCTACGACGGGCATTGTTGCATAAAACACCGGCAATCGTCAGACCGTTGTCGACCGTCTATTGTGGGTGCTTTTTATAGACAACATCAATCTGAGCCAAATGGGGCAGCGATCAGATGCCCTTCGATAGGGCGTTATCGCAGTCACCGATGATGTCTCATTCCACTTTACAATTGTCCTCAAAACCAATTATATAGATATATATTATAGATTTTTCGCATTATCGAATATTTTATTCGTCGTCGTCACCGTGAACGACTTCGTTGCCACGTATAGTTCCACAAACCATCCCAGGCTCACACTGACCCTAAAAATGAACACTTTGTTTTCACCACACACCCCGGGGGTGGGTCAAAGATCGCCGGTTGACCGCCGGGGGGATAGTGACCACGAGAACAGTGTCTCACGTATGAGAACGTACACACGGCTCGTTGGGCTGATTTTTTTATTTGTTAGTCCAGTCCCTTCAGTGAACCGTTCCGGTTCACTGATCCGTGCCTACAATATGCTCGCGATACCCCGAACGGACGCGGGTCACACTGATGCCATAAATAAACAGACATTCCACGCTCTCGGGTATGTCAAACACAACCGCACGCAAGAAACAGTCGCCCGACAAAGGAATACGTTACAACCACAAACCAACACGTCAACGGCGTAGATCGGGACTCCGCTCGACAACAAACCGGGTGGCTGTCGCTCGGCATGTTTGCTCTGCGTGATTCTATTGAACCGGTAGGGAGACTCGTTGTTTGTGGACCACTTGACGCGCTCACGAGGATGTTTGCAGACGACACTTCAGGCTTACACGACCACGGGACGGATTAATCTCCCAATGACCACCGCATTAAAAACGCATCGGGGTTTCAATAACGGACACGAAATATTCATTTGACGGTTTCCGGAATTTGTGTATAGATAATATTTATGTTACCCCAGTCGTTGGAATGCCGACACGTCGTGTAAACTACTGTTTAAATATTTGAGTAAGTCACTGCGGATTAGCGTGCATGTGACGGTTTCACTCAACATCTCCCACGCACGTGATTGTCAGCTGAATTAAATGCCGTATTAATATGTACGTCAAAACGACCCTCTAAATCGATTGTATCTAAACCACAACATCATGAAGATCTCTCCAAATACATACTCATTCGTGGTCCCAAATTTGTGTCAATATTATAAGTTTAACGGAAACTTAATATAAGCAAACGTATCCATTAGAAATCCGTTAGCGAATGAAATAGGCTGTGCTTGGCTGTCTGGTTTGTCAAACGCAACCATGACTAATGTGAATGCTTTATCAGAAATGGTTAGATTAGAAATATATTTAAGATATATCAGATTTTATACGATTATAATGTCAACAGTATTGCTATGGATATTACTGTATTGTTAAGAATGGTATGAATTCCTTTTAATGTGCGAAAATAAAGAGTT
>JAODUO010000836.1:20000-50000 GCA_025642075.2 Ridgeia piscesae | reverse complement strand
CCGTGCGTCCGTGCGTCCGTGCGTCCGTGCGTCCGTGCGTCCGTGGCGTCCGTGCGTCCGTGCGTCCGTGCGTCCGTGCGTCCGTGCGTCCGTGCGTCCGTGCGTCCGTGCGTCCGTGCGTCCGTGCGTCCGTGCGTCCGTGCGTCCGTGCGTCCGTGCGTCCGTGCGTCCGTGCGTCCGTGCGTCCGTGTCCGTGCGTCCGTGCGTCCGTGCGTCCGTGCGTCCGTGCGTCCGTGCGTCCGTGCGTCCGTGCGTCCGTGCGTCCGTGCGTCCGTGCGTCCGTGCGTCCGTGCGTCCGTGCGTCCGTGCGTCCGTGCGTCCGTGCGTCCGTGCGTCCGTGCGTCCGTGCGTGGCGTCGTGCGTCCGTGCGTCCGTGCGTCCGTGCGTCCGTGCGTCCGTGCGTCCGTGCGTCCGTGCGTCCGTGCGTGTGCGTCCGTGCGTCCGTGCGTCCGTGCGTCCGTGCGTCCGTGCGTCCGTGCGTCCGTGCGTCCGTGCGTCCGTGCGTCCGTGCGTCCGTGCGTCGCGTCCGTGCGTCCGTGCGTCCGTGCGTCCGTGCGTCCGTGCGTCCGTGCGTCCGTGCGTCCGTGCGTCCGTGCGTCCGTGCGTCCGTGCGTCCGTGCGTCCGTGCGTCCGTGCGTCCGTGCGTCCGTGCGTCCGTGCGTCCGTGCGTCCGTGCGTCCGTCCGTCCGTCCGTCCGTCCGTCTGTCCCTCTGTCCGTTTGTCCGTTTGTCCGTTTGTCCGTCTGTACGTCTCCGATCGGCGATCGTCGGTCGTCGGTCGGTCGGTTGTTAGGCCTGTCTGTCTGTCCGTCTCCCTTTCTGTCCTCTCTCTCCCACCGTTCGCGTTCACACTCACTGGTTGTGTATAAAATGAACACAATCTTTTGTAAAAAATAACAGGACAAATTTCGTAATTTAATCAGGTTGTATTAACTATTGAAATGTATTCGATGCCTTTTGCAGGAATTCAGATACACGAATATTATTTATATTATAGTTAACATATGCATGACTTAAGCATAAAACAAATTTTGGGTTAAGCGAGGTGAAATGTGATGGATCAATCAGTCTAGACATGATGACAAGTATCGCACTCAGTAGAGTATAGGGGTGAAGAGAAATGTGCGAAAAAGACAGCATTGGAGTCGGACTGGGCCAGGCAGGATGTAGAGAGAGGGAAAGGGGAAGGGTTGAAAAAAAGGACATATGAAACAGAAGAGGGTTAGAGAGTAGTAATAAAACACAACTTTAGATGGAAAAACAGTTTTGGACGAGAGCTGCAAAGCTCTGGCAGAAAGAGAAAGTTGCGTTTTGAAAGACCGATCATGATGGAATATAATGGTGAGGGGGCACAACAGACCACCGAGTAATGTGGGCCCAGCAAGGAAGCAAGGAAGCAAGGGGAGGAAGAAGTAAAAGAAGAAGAAAACAAAGATGAACCTGTAGAATAAGAAGACGGTGATGATGAAGAGAAGAAGGACGTGAAAGGCGAATACGAGAATGGACATGAACCGGAAATGGAGCAATGCGAAAACGATGACCGCGAAAACGATGGTATGGAGAAAGTGTATTACGAGACGGAACCATTCACACTCACTATTATATTCCCCGTTACAACGCCAGGGCCAGCAAGACGACAGACCCTGTTCGATGGAACCAGGTCGACGGTCTCAGTGTTGACCCTGCTCATGACGCGCTTCAATCCTACCAACTGTCGCTGTCTTACTTACACTCAGTGATCACGCCCGGTAATAGCCACGTGTTGTATTAGTCAATTACAACTACACACAAGTTCAGATCCACAATGTACACAGCAACGCACTCAACTCGTGTGACTTTTACTTGTCATTCAAACGGACCCACTGAACCCATAAAATGTGTACTTCTAGACAAATGTTTAAGTGAAGGTAACTTGGAACATTGCCAGTAACATACTTACAAAGTAAATGTTTTCACAAGCAATTCATATGATGATGGATTGGCCCATTTATAACATGTACTGTGGTTACAAAACAGAAACGGAGTCTCTTGCTATAATAATTTACTTACAACTTACTTTTTATGTTAAACTTGAATATATTATTATTTCTTCCTCCATGTGTATCGCCTCGACTGCGTTGAGACCCGCGGTGGGTGTTCGTGGTTCTTCTTTCCCCCAGGTATCTGGTCGTCCTTTCTGTCTTCTTCCTGCTCTGTCTGTGTCATCAATACTCTTTCACCATGTGCTCTTCGTCCCTTCTCATCACTTGCCTATACCAGTTCAATCGTTTCTCTGTTATCTTTTTGGATGTTTGTGTTACTCTGGTTGTTCCTCTAATGTATTCGTTTCAGATGTTATTACACACACACACACACACACACACACACACACACACACACACACACACACACACACACACACACACACACACACACACACACACACACACACACACACACACACACACACACACACACACACACACACACACACACACACACACACACACACACACACACACACACACACACACCCACACACACACATACACACACAAACATATATATATATATATATATATATATATATATATATATATATATATATATATATATATATATATATATATATATATCGTTGATATTATGGCATATAGTGTGTATATATGTATATATGTATGTGTGTATGTATGTGTGTGTATGTATGTATGTATGTATGTATGTATGTATGTATGTATGTATGTATGTATGTATGTATGTATGTATGTATGTATGTATGTATGTATGTATGTATGTATGTATGTATGTATGTATGTATGTATGTATGTATGTATGTATGTATGTATGTATGTATGTATGTATGTATGTATGTATGTATGTATGTATGTATGTATGTATGTATGTATGTATGTATGTATGTATGTATGTATGTATGTATGTATGTACGCACGCACGCACGCACGCACGCACGCATGCATGCATGCTTGTATGTATGTATGTATGTATGTATGTATGTATGTATGTGTGTGTGTATGTGTGTATGTGTGTATGTGTGTATGTGTGTATGTGTGTATGTGTGTATGTGTGTATGTGTGTATGCGTGTGTACGTGTATGTAGTTGTGTAGGTGAGCTCGAGTGAATGCATCCGCCAAATTTATCAAAACATCAACACTAACTTTGTTACAAAACCTCGAACCCCCTCATACACAGGGCTCCACTGAGACCACACGTGACTGACACCTGCCGACACCGTGCGGCCCTAAGTGTCCGGCACCACAGGTGTGCCGACTCCAACTAATCGGGTATTAGTGTTTAATCCGAGCCATTACGTCGACATATTGTCCAGTCAACAGTGCGGCCGCTACAGGTCCGGTGTGACGGCCGGCCTCATTGTTTTGACCTGTCCGAGTGTAGCTAATTCCGTCTTTTCTCCCCGCTCTTGAGTGCAACAAATCGGCTCTACATCTGCCGTGTCCCTGCGAGCACAACGTGTGACAATGCGACTCAACGTTCGCTGCTCACTTCAGTCGCAGGGCGTTTATAGAAGATACGTTATGTAACATTAACATAGGCAAGCAATGACATTTTTGAGCCGGTCCATGGTAAATTAATGTCGTTTGGTAACTAAGACAAATCTTAGTGTCCACCTTATTAAGAGTGGCGTGATGCAATGAACAATTAGATGACGTACGCAGGTGTTTGTTATTTTGATGTGTTGTCACTTTAAAATGCAATACTTTAAAAACAAAAAGGGAGATTGATAGAGGATTACGCACTCTTAAATTATGTTAGATACAAAACTTTGTCACGTTATCTGTATAGCCTAAAAACGCCGGGAATCGGACAGGTGCTTTCTCCGCCCAGGTAACACCATGTCCAAGGCAATAAACTCGTTGGTTCAAAGTTATTACGTCAATATCCGAAAAGGTCGGGCCGCCCAGTGAGCAAAACAACAGACTTGTTAATGACATTGCTAAAACAGTTGAAGCCCTCACATAAGACAGTCGGAACCCATGGCAACAAATCGATAGATTATTTTGATCCATCTAAACCTTTGTGGACTTTTTCAATATAACACACTGCTCTGTACAAATCTACAAAATCTGTTGTAGTAATTATTGTATAACGTATTTTATTATTCCTAGTAGATTTAAATAAACTCAATAAATTCCTGTAGAATGTGTAGATTTCAAAAAAATGTTTTACAAAGCGTAAAAGAAAAATATCGGAAGCAGCGATATATTCCAGCGGTGCCATCTGGTGGATTATTCTGAAACATATTGAACGTAGCCGCTGAGAGCTAACCAACAATCCGAGTACGAATCCTGTGCTGCCGCATGGAATCTTGGGTAATGTTTTGACGCTGCTCTCCTCATGTCCGTTCAGCTGTATGAATATGTTTCCCAGGCAAGTGGAGTTGACGTTAAGAACTTACCTTTTGTACGAAATGTCTAGGAAGAAAATTGATTTTTTTTTAAATGACGAAATTGTTGAGTGACGTGACTGTTTCACGACACAGTCACGGGAGAGATGGACGGCGTGTGACACCACGCTAGGTGCCACCACTGGCGGATCAGTGGAGGGGACTGGCGGGGAAGCCAAGCCCTATGAGTGGACTTGCGCAACCCCCGTTACGTCCCCCACACATGTCAAGTGTCAAGCGGCGGCAACTGTAGTTTCTTTAGCTTCAAAAACTGTCACACATTTCAACTAATCTAATATTATTTTTAAGAGGGAGCACATTTAAACGGATCTAATATTATTTTTAAGAGGGAGCATATTTAAACGGATCTAATATTATTTTTAAGAGGGAGCACATTTCAACGGATCTAATATTATTTTAAGAGGGAGCACATTTCAACGGATCTAATATTATTTTAAAGAGGGAGCACATTTCAACGGATCTAATATTATTTTTAAGAGGGAGCACATTTCAATGGATCTAATATTATTTTTAAGAGGGAGCACATTTCAACGGATCTAATATTATTTTCAAGAGGGAGCACATTTCAACGGATCTAATATTATTTTTAAGAGGGAGCACATTTCAACGGATCTAATATTATTTTTAAGAGGGAGCACATTTCAACGGATCTAATATTATTTTAAGAGGGAGCACATTTCAACGGATCTAATATTATTTTTAGAGGGAGCACATATCAACGGATCTAATATTATTTTAAGAGGGAGCACATTTCAACGGATCTAATATTATTTTAGAGGGAGCACATTTCAACGGATCTAATATTATTTTTAGAGGAACACATTTCAACGGATCTAATATTATTTTAAGAGGGAGCACATTCCAAGCAGTCAGCGGAATGACAGAGAAAGTTTAGTTGCAATTTTTGCGTTAACCAGAACTAGCCAATCGTAGCTGTGAGTAACGTGAGAGCAATGTGTATAAACATGCTAGCTGACACGAAGATGTCGGGAAGGTAAAAGCACATATGTTAACTATGACATGACATAGCACGAAGCCAGTGAACAGACCCTAGGAACACACTGCGTTGTTCTTCGAAGGTTCGTCGACCTTAGTCTCGCTTAACCGACTGTCGGTCGGCTGCGTAACTACGCCGAGAAGACAGTCTGCTGATTGTTGCCGTCTTTTGAATATTATCATCACCTTGTAAAAGTATATCGTTATTTTAATTTTTATTTCATAATTGGCCTGAGAGCCAATCAGCGTCTGTGCCCAAATCTGGGGTAAGGCCGTCCTGGCGGTTACAAATACAGAGCATTAGTTTCCCAGGCAGAGTTGAAGGGCTTAAAGGTGCTGCCACCTCACGGAGCCTGGGTAACCGAGGCTACGTCGACCTTAGTCGTTTATAACGCCACCGCTGTACGATGTTACTGACCTATTTCTGCCTCAAAATACACGCCCAATAATGGGTAATTGATCCAACCCATCTCTAGAAAACATTTGTACGCAAAACTTGTTTAATGTTCTTTGATTTATTCGCGTCCACACATTCGTGAAGTTAAACTGAGCTACCATATGTAAAGGCCAACATATGACAATCATCGTCACACATAAACAATACGACAGACGGAGCATTCAGAAAATCAGACGTGACTCGGTAATTTTCAGGCAGATCACGAACTCTAACGTCGACGATAATTTGTGTAACAACAGTTGTCTTGTTAACAATTAAACATGCTCAGCGCAGTACCACTATCGCTAGCTACTTATAGTTATTAACTCGTGGGTTTGCTTATTATATTCGCATTGGCATAGAATGTAACGAAATGGAATTGCCTCTTCGGTAACGACCGGAATGTGTCTCAACCAGTTATCACAGTGAGTTGTGCTGCCTCCTCAAGTGAGCCGTCCTCCTTCGTTCTGTAACACAATAGTAGTCAATCAGTACCACCATCATCACCGTCACCGTCACCGTCACCGTCACCGTCACCGTCACCGTCACCGTCACCGTCACCGTCACCGTCACCGTCACCGTCACCGTCACCGTCACCGTCACCGTCACGCGCGCGCGTGTGTGTCCTAAACAAGGATATAGCAAAACTTCAAAATTCAAAATTGTTTGGCAAGGCTAGTCACACGTTCTCCTCGTTTTCTCGCTCAGTGCCGCTTCTGAAATCATTGCATTGGTTCCCTGTTCATTACCGCATTATTATCAAGATTTGTACAGTAGCCTATCAAGCCCTCTCATCAACACAACCAGCAAATCTGAATTCGATGCTCACTCCAGCAAGAAATTCCAGACAGCTACAATCAATCAGAAGTAACCGTTTTTACATTCCTCGAGTGAACACGAAAGCGGGAACCCGAGCTACACCTGTTGCCGCACCAACTCTTCCTGCCAGTGTTAAGTTAGAAGGAAACATAGTTTCATTCCGCCGGCGTCTAAACATATATCTTTAATGCTGCCTACCGTCCTTAGCTTCCTAGCAACTACATCCATCCGCCGACAACTCGCGCATTGTTTACGATTACGAGTTTGCTTAATCCCTTGGTTTTATCGCGCCACTGAGCTTGATCTTCGAGGATTGTGGCGCATACGAAGTCATCATTATTATTATTATTATTATTATTATTATTATTATTATTATTATTACCGCTTCATGTAGTTTAGCTGTGTCCCTTGCCAGGGATAGGAAGGCAGGCATTTAGTGAGATTGATTATAGAACAACTGTGATTGCATAAGAACAACATTACACCGGTATCATCAACTACCGGCCAATAAACCTTCCAAATGTGGTCAGGATGATTGCGAGCCACAGTGTCCGCACCTGGGATCACTGTCATCAAAATACGTAAAATATATGCAAAAATATATGTCAAGGATATACTTACTGTTGGAAGAACCACCTGATGATTACGATTAACCCAATGAGAGGGATGACGAGCAGGAAAAGAAAAAAAGGGCTCCACTGCGTCCTTCTGGCAATTCCCTCTGCAACAGAAAGTAACCTTCCTCGTAATGATCATCTCGTAATGGCTGCCGCGTTATCATCGTCGCTTTGCAATCGGCGTTTCGACAATCATCACACACAAACAATTGTATGCTGATTCGTGTCATGATATTAGATATATGTTGCCATCTGATTGTTTTAGTTTTTAACGATAAATATATATACTGTAATATGTATATTTGTGTATGTATGCGGTATATGTACATAATGTTTATATTAATTTTATCACAACAATACGTTTTGTTATAGCAGTCTTGTATTGTTTTTAATGATTTTATGATCTGTTACATTTATTGATTTTAAACAGCGGTTTTGAATAAGCATTGAAGAGAGCGGTTTATACATTTGGTAGGTAATAATAATAAGAAATAATGCCCAATCGAATACTAGTAGTAGTACGAAGTAACCAATATTATGATAGACATAATTTAGTCCAGGTCACAGAATTTCACAGAAATAAAGCTAGAAATGTACGTTCACCAAACATGTCTTTAAAAATTTGATAAGGCGATGACATTGTATTCGGAATATTATATCTATCGCAGTCGTTGTGAAATTCATTCGATAACACACCTGGCGTTTCGGTGTCACAGAAAACTCCTGTATACCCGAAATCACATTGGCAGTAGAAAGTAGCTTCGTAGTTGTCCCAGCAAGTGCCCTTGTTCCCACACAGCCCTTCACTGCACTGTATAGGGTCTACAGAGAGAAAACAATGGTCTATCCGAGAACACAGAGTTGCTCGGTAGACACTGACGCTTACCTTATTGCAATTTCCATGTCAAAGGATTAGCACGTATATTATTTTCTTGAAAACTGTTTACACAACAATTTGTTCTGTGTAACCCTTACACGGTGTGTGTGGTGTGTGTGTGTGTGTGTGTGTGTGTGCGTGCGTCGTGCGTGCGTGCGTGCGTGCGTGCGTGCGTGCGTGCGTGCGTGTATATATATATAATATATATATATATATATATATATGTATAGTATGTAAATGATATCGATATGTATACATGTTGTGTAGTCGTTAATTGTGTGTGTATGTTATGTGTGTGTGTGTGTGTGTGTGTGTGTGTGGTGTGGTATGTGTGTGTGTGTATGCCTTACACAGAAAGCGATGATTCATAGGCATTAGTCGTAATGTTATGTCGATTGTTACATAAACTGTACGTGTTAACACGGTGGCATGGGATAACAGACCAATCTAAATTGAATAATAAAAACTAACACTATTTGAAATGATTTTATCGTAAATACATCTGCTCTACCATGACATTTCTTATTGACGTTATTAATGTATCAACCGCGAGAAAACGCAACATCAGTTTCCCATAAAAGAAACTGATCCGTATGGTGACATGCACACATAAATAATCATTTTCCACAAACGGCGAAATCACGCAACTTGTTGACACAGAACTGTCGTGTCAGAATATGTTCTTATTCTTGTACCCCGAGAACTCAACATTTGAAGTAGTTTCAGTCGAGGTCAGGGTTGCAGTCGTTCGCTGTATATCAACATATTATGCCAATTAATTAACGCTCACATAAAAGTTGTCGGATTATTAGGCACACGGAGTTGGCCAACTAGTTGGTCGTGTAAACGAACCTTAGGATGCATTGTCACATCACTATACCTAACAATAATCCAATGAAATTAGTAGTAGCGCAGTGACTCATTGCCCAAAGCTTCGGACCCTCGACTAAGAGAACCCGGGTTCGAATACTGTGCTGCGGTATCGGCCCTTGGACAGGCGCCTTCACTCTACATTGCTTCAATTTATTTCATATAGCGTCACATCCAGAATTGTTCGTGGCGCTTCACAACATTAAAATATATTAATCAATCTAGTAAATAATTCCATAACAAAAATACTGATAAATGAATGTATACGTATGATCAATAGTAATAAATATTATAGTAAATGTCAAACATGCTAATTTTTGTATAATAATAATTACATAACGATAATACTAATCAATAAATGTATATGTATTGATAATGATAATGAATAATTTAGGGGAAAAAATTTTCATGTCGAATTACACTAATATGCAATACAAAAGAAACGTGTCTTCAGTCGATGTTTGACGCTGGCGAGAATGTCACAAGATGCAGCAGCGACAGCGAACGAGCAGTGCCCAGCTTTGGTGCGAGTACGCTTCACTTCTAACATGTTATCGCTCGCAGAACGTACATTTATTTCAACTTTTTGACACAAGTCTGGACGGCTCTACCATAAGGAGTCAGATATGTTTTCAGATAGATTACTGTTCTTGTTCGTGTGCAAACAGCTCCTTGAGTATTTACCGTTGCAATAGTATCCCGTGAAGTGCTCAGTGCACAAACAGTGAACGTGTCCAATGGTATCATTGCAGTTTGCTCCGTTGTGGCATGGGAATTCGGCACATGAACCTTTGAACCAAATAACAAACCAAACGTGATATGCGTGTTTGGCACAGTCGTATTTATGTTTGAACAAATAAATACACAGCAAACCACTAATGATCCAAGGTCAATATATTCGATAATATATATGTATATATGTATGTATTATGTATGTATATATATATATATATATATATATATATATATATATATATATATATATGCGACCGTGTCACGTCCCAGCATATTGACGATAAACGTTAAGCTAAACCACATGATTTCAACAAAAGTACCGTATACTACTATATGAATGCAATGAAATAAGAAAAGTGTTGAAGGTAGTAATAGCAATATATATATACAGCTGTATATATAATTTATATATAATTATTTATACATTATATATATATTATATATATTGTGTGTATATATATATATATATATATATATATATATATATATATATATTATGTATTATGTAGTATATATATATTAATCTTCAACACTTTTTCTTATTTCATTGCATTCATATAGTAGTATACGGTACTTTTGTTGAAATCATGTGGTTTAGCTTTACGTTTATCGTTGAAGGTATGTCAATATGCTGGGACGTGACACGGTCGCAGAATTCAATATGTGCGCTTCTTTTATGTTGTGTTAAAATGAAGTCCCACGATACATACCAACGTGACAGTCTGGAGGAAGATATCCGTCTTTGCCTACAACAATTAAGTATATAATTGTATGCATATCAAAAAGAAAGTCCAGAAGAACACATATTTCCTGGCCTATATACGTTATATATTTATTTGTCATTTTATTGTATATAGGCACTACATGATCCAACGCCAGAATACATTCCTATTTAACATATATATATATATATATATATATATATATATATATATATATATATATCATGTTCTTTAAAATCATAAATAAAAAATATTATTTTGATCTAATAAATAAAAATATATTATATATCCATGTATATATATATATATATATATATATATATATATATATACATACATATACATATACATATACATATAATGTAATGTATACATATATATATATGTATATGTATATGTATATGTATATGTATATGTATATGTATATGTATATGTATATGTATATGTATATGTATATTATATATACATATACATATACATATACATATACATATACATATACATATACATATACATATACATATACATATACATATACATATACATATACATATACATATACATATACATACAATATGACATATGCATGTATACAATATTGATAAGAATATGTGATACGAATATGTGATGAGAATATATGATGAGAATATATTATACGAATATGTGATACGAATATGTGATGAGAATATGTGATGCGAATATGTGATACGAATATAGTGATACGAATATGTGATACGAATATGTGATAAGAATATGTGATACGAATATGTGATACGAATATGTGATACGAATATGTGATACGAATATGTGATAAGAATATGTGCGAATATGTGATACGAATATGTGATACGAATATTGAAAATAATATGTGATACAAATGTGATACGAATATTGATAGAATATGTGATACAATATTGATACAATATTGATAAAATATTGATACGAATATGTGATACGAATATTGATAAATTGTGATACGAATATTGATCAATATTGATGAATATGTGATCAATATGTGATAAATATGTGATACAATTGTGATAGAATTGTGATACGAATTTGATACGAATATGTGATACAATATGTGATACGAATATGTGATGCGAATATGTGATAAGAATTTGTGATACGAATATGTGATGCGAATATGTGATATGAATATGTGATACGAAAATGTGATACGAATATGTGATACGAATATATGATAAGAATATGTGATACGAATATGTCATAAGAATTTGTGATACAATATATGATACGAATATGAGATACGAATATGTGATAAGAATATGTGATACGAATATGTGATACGAATATGGATGATAAGAATTTGTGATACGAATATGTGATACAAATATATGATAAGAATATGTGATAAGAATATGTGATACGAATATGTGATACGAATATGTGATACGAATATGTGATACGAATATATGATAAGAATATGTGATACGAATATTTGATAAGAATATGTGATACGAATATGTGATACGAATATTTGATAAGAATATGTGATACGAATATGTGATACGAATATGTGATACGAATATGTGATACGAATATGTGATGCGAATATGTGATAAGAATTTGTGATACGAATATGTGATGCGAATATGTGATACGAATATGTGATACGAATATGTGATACGAATATGTGATACGAATATATGATAAGAATATGTGATACGAATATGTGATAAGAATTTGTGATACAATATATGATACGAATATGAGATACGAATATGTGATAAGAATATGTGATACGAATATGTGATACGAATATGTGATAAGAATTTGTGATACGAATATGTGATACGAATATATGATAACAATATGTGATACGAATATTTGATAAGAATATGTGATACGAATATGTGATAAGAATATGTGATACGAATATGTGATACGAATATGTGATAAGAATTTGTGATACGAATATGTGATACAAATATATGATAAGAATATGTGATAAGAATATGTGATACGAATATGTGATACGAATATGTGATACGAATATGTGATACGAATATATGATAAGAATATGTGATACGAATATTTGATAAGAATATGTGATACGAATATGTGATACGAATATTTGATAAGAATATGTGATACGAATATGTGATACGAATATGTGATACGAATATGTGATACGAATATGTGATGCGAATATGTGATAAGAATTTGTGATACGAATATGTGATGCGAATATGTGATACGAATATGTGATACGAATATGTGATAAGAATTTGTGATACGAATATATGATACGAATATGTGATACGAATATGTGATAAGAATTTGTGATACGAATTTTGTAAATACGAATATTGATAAGAATATGTGATACGAATATGTGATACGAATATGTGATAAGAATTTGTGATACGAATATGTGATACGAATATATGATAACAATATGTGATACGAATATTTGATAAGAATATGTGATACGAATATGTGATACGAATATGTGATACGAATATGTGATACGAATATATGATAAGAATATGTGATACGAATATGTGATACGAATATGTGATACGAATATGTGATAAGAATATGTGATACGAATATATGATAAGAATATGTGATAAGAATAGGTGATACGAATATGTGATTCGAATATTTGATATGAATATGTGATACGAATATGTGATACGAATATGTGATACGAATATGTGATACGAATATGTGATACGAATATGTGATACGAATATTTGATACGAATATGTGATACGAATATGTGATACGAATATGTGATAAGAATTTGTGATACAATATATGATACGAATATGAGATACGAATATGTGATAAGAATATGTGATACGAATATGTGATACGAATATGTGATAAGAATTTGTGATACGAATATGTGATACGAATATATGATAACAATATGTGATACGAATATTTGATAAGAATATGTGATACGAATATGTGATAAGAATATGTGATACGAATATGTGATACGAATATGTGATAAGAATTTGTGATACGAATATGTGATAAAATATATGATAAGAATATGTGATAAGAATATGTGAAAACGAATATGTGATACGAATATGTGATACGAATATGTGATACGAATATATGATAAGAATATGTGATACGAATATTTGATAAGAATATGTGATACGAATATGTGATACGAATATTTGATAAGAATATGTGATACGAATATGTGATACGAATATGTGATACGAATATGTGATACGAATATGTGATGCGAATATGTGATAAGAATTTGTGATACGAATATGTGATGCGAATATGTGATACGAATATGTGATACGAATATGTGATACGAATATGTGATACGAATATATGATAAGAATATGTGATACGAATATGTGATAAGAATTTGTGATACAATATATGATACGAATATGAGATACGAATATGTGATAAGAATATGTGATACGAATATGTGATACGAATATGTGATAAGAATTTGTGATACGAATATGTGATACGAATATATGATAACAATATGTGATACGAATATTTGATAAGAATATGTGATACGAATATGTGATACGAATATGTGATACGAATATGTGATACGAATATATGATAAGAATATGTGATACGAATATGTGATACGAATATGTGATACGAATATGTGATACGAATATGTGATAAGAATATGTGATACGAATATATGATAAGAATATGTGATAAGAATAGGTGATACGAATATGTGATTCGAATATTTGATATGAATATGTGATACGAATATGTGATACGAATATGTGATACGAATATGTGATACGAATATGTGATACGAATATTTGATACGAATATGTGATACGAATATGTGATACGAATATGTGATAAGAATATGTGATACGAATATGTGATACGAATATGTGATACGAATATATGATACGAATATGTGATACGAATATGTGATACGAATATGTGATAAGAATATGTGATACGAATATATGATAAGAATATGTGATAAGAATAGGTGATACGAATATGTGATACGAATATTTGATACGAATATGTGATACGAATATGTGATTCGAATATGTGATACGAATATGTGATACGAATATGTGATACGAATATGTGATACGAATATGTGATACGAATATGTGATACGAATATGTGATACGAATATGTGATACGAATATGTGATAAGAATATGTGATACGAATATGTGATACGAATATGTGATACGAATATGTGATACGAATATTTGATACGAATATGTGATACGAATATGTGATACGAATATTTGATACGAATATGTGATACGAATATGTGATACGAGTGCATCTGGTGCGGTGATGGGAACAGTTCAAAATCTAACCTACAGACTTCTAACGTTCCGTTCAACATCTCATTTGCATTATTAGGGTTTTCATTGGCTCTCTTTCTCCTCTTCATTCGCCTCAATCGTCTGTGTAGTTGTGTGGCGGCTGAAACATAATGGTAGTCAATCGTGGACACAATGGCTAAGGAATATATGTACGTAGTGTTTAGTAACAAATATAAATATTAAAACGGAACCAACCAATGCGTCGAGGAGGGAAACGTCGTCGATTACCACTCTCCATTGAAAGTCTACTGAAACGTCGACGTTACCAGTCTCACGGAACTCTTGTAACATTAGGTCTTCGCGTTCTCTAGAAAGACTATTATTTTACAATAAAATTATAAATAAATGAATCAATGAAATTTGAATGAAACTGATTTCAACAACGACATACATTTTACAAATTGTTGGAAAAAGGATAAAAGAAGTGCAATACTTAATACGTAACGTAACGTAACGTAACGTAACGTAACGTAACGTAACGTAACGTAACGTAACGTAACGTAACGTAACGTAACGTAACGTAACGTAACGTAACGTAACGTAACGTAACGTAACGTAACGTAACGTAACGTAACGTAACGTCACGTCACGTCACGTCACGTCACGTCACGTCACGTAACGTAACGTAACGTAACGTAACGTAACGTAACGTAACGTAACGTAACGTAACGTAACGTAACGTAACGTAACGTAACGTAACGTAACGTAACGTAACGTAACGTAACGTAATGTAACGTAATATAACGTAATATAACGTAATATAACGTAATATAACGTAATATAATATATATAATATATATAATATATATAATATATATAATATAATATAATATAATATAATATAATATAATATAATATAATATAATATAATATAATATAATATAATATAATAATTATATAATATATATATATAATATATATATATATATAGTATATAAATTCAGGCGCAAAAGACAAAATGATTGGTCAGCTCAGAGTCAATAAGCAGTATTCCAGTAGTTTGTCTACAGTTGTGTTGATACGTCACGGAGCTGTTGTGGATACGCAAGGTTAGAGCGGTACGTTGTCAATGATGGCGGAATTGTGAGATAGTTCCAATTGGTGTCACTCTAGGAGGAAGCGTATTCATAAAAATGAGTCGGTGTAGTTACAGGAAAGGTCGCAATACCAATGTGAGTAGCTGGTTCTTTTACAGAAGTAGACAACCAAGGTAAATGTGACCGTTGTTTACAAGAACGTGCCTGGTAAGTAATAGCGCGGGTCGTACACAAAATCACACTTGCTTCCGTATGTCTTCAGTTGGGTATATACTGTTTAATTGTTTTTTAAATCCAGTCAACTTAAAGGCCAATGTGCGGTTTCATAGACAAGGTACAGTGGATTTGTCAAACGATAAAACTAAAGTAGGTACATTATTCGTGCCTCAGTAAAGTGGGTATTACCTAAATCGAAAAATTATTAAATGGACATATTACCCTTTTAGATTGCTTGGATCGTAAACTTATTGAAATATCTCTAGTAATGTTTGATTCATTGCTAGAACTGAAACAATATTTTTTTAATTGGACCATATTACAAAACGAGGTATTTTGATTCATATCATGTATGGTTTCGTAATAATGTTGATTCATAGATGGTATGGTTGGTTCAGCATGATAACCCTTAGTTTGTGCAAAGCAGATAATGTACCTAACATATTGGGTTTATCACATTGAATTCACCGCTGGGATGATCGCTGCTTACATCTTACTGTCAGTATTCCTGTGCGGAACTGGTGACTGTACCGCTGGGCCAGACTGCCGTACTGTGAGGCATTTCGTATCGATTTGTTCAAGTTGGCAGTCGCTCGAATTGTGAGAGAAGTGTAGCCAATCCCTGGAACCCATACGGATCAGTGAGTCGATGAATAATCCACATCAAAACAAACAACAAGTCAACTACCAATCACTAGTCACTGTTATGGCGGAAGACTGGAGATAGAACTAGCCCCATCCCAAAAAATGTATGGAAGAGGTGTGCGAAGTCATGATTTGAGAAAATCATGATGGAGGACAATGTGATACCAAAGGCGGAATTGAAGTTTTGAAGTCGTGGTGAAACAAATCTCCACCAACACTGCCTTCCGTCTGATAGCGGTGAAACAAATCTCCAACAGCACTGCCTTCCGTCTGATAGCGGTGAAACAAATCTCCAATAACACTGCCTTCCGTCTGATAGCGGTGAAACAAATGTTCAAAAACATTGCCTTCCGTCTGATGGCAGTGAAACAAATCTCCAACAGCACTGCCTTCCGTCAGATACCGGTGAAACAAATCTTCAACAGAACTGCCTTTCGTCTGATAGCGGTGAAACAAATCTCCACCAGCACTGCCTTCGGTCTGATAGCGGTGAAACAAATCTCCAACAGCACTGTCTTCCGTCTGATAGCGGTGAAACAAATCTCCAAACAGCACTGTCTTCCGTCTGATAGCGGTGAAGCAAATCTCCAAACAGCACTGTCTTCCGTCTTATAGCGGTGAAACAAATCTCCAACAGCACTGTCTTCCGTCTGATAGCGGTGAAACAAATCTCCAAACAGCACCGTCTGATAGCGGTGAAACAAATCTCCAACAGCACTGTCTTCCGTCTGATAGCGGTGAAACAAATCTCAAACAGCACTGTCTTCCGTCTGATAGCGGTGAAACAAATCTCCAACAGCACTGCCTTCCGTCTGTCAGCGGTGAAACAAATCTCCAACAGCACTGTCTTCCGTCTGATAGCGGTGAAACAAATCTCCAAACAGCACCGTCTGATAGCGGTGAAACAAATCTCCAACAGCACTGTCTTCCGTCTGATAGCGGTGAAACAAATCTCAAACAGCACTGTCTTCCGTCTGATAGCGGTGAAACAAATCTCCAACAGCACTGCCTTCCGTCTGACAGCGGTGAAACAAATCTCCAACAGCACTGTCTTCCGTCTGATAGCGGTGAAACAAATCTCCAAACAGCACCGTCTGATAGCGGTGAAACAAATCTCCAACAGCACTGTCTTCCGTCTGATAGCGGTGAAACAAATCTCCAACAGCACTGCCTTCCGTCTGACAGCGGTGAAACAAATCTCCAACAGCACTGTCTTCCGTCTGATAGCGGTGAAACAAATCTCCGGCAGCACTGACTTCCGTCTGATAGCGGTGAAATAAATCTCCACCAGCACTGCCTTCGGTCTGATAGCGGTGAAACAAATCTCCAACAGCACTCTCTTCCGTCTGATAGCGGTGAAACAAATCTCCAAACAGCACTGTCTTCCGTCTGATAGCGGTGAAGCAAATCTCCAAACAGCACTATCTTCCGTCTTATAGCGGTGAAACAAATCTCCAACAGCACTGTCTTCCGTCTGATAGCGGTAAAACAAATCTCAAAACAGCACCGTCTTCTGTCTGATAGCGGTGAAACAAATCTCCAACAGCACTGTCTTCCGTCTGATAGCGGTGAAACAAATCTCAAACAGCACTGCCTTCCATCTGATAGCGGTGAAACAAATCTCAAACAGCACTGTCTTCCGTCTGATAGCGGTGAAACAAATCTCAAACAGCACTGCCTTCCGTCTGATAGCGGTGAAACAAATCTCCAACAGCACTGTCTTCCGTCTGATAGCGGTGAAACAAATCTCAAACAGCACTGTCTTCCGTCTGATAGCGGTGAAACAAATCTCAAACAGCACTGCTTCCGTCTGATAGCGGTGAAACAAATCTCAAACAGCACTGTCTTCCGTCTGATAGCGGTGAAACAAATCTCAAACAGCACTGCCTTCCGTCTGATAGCGGTGAAACAAATCTCAAACAGCACTGCCTTCCGTCTGATAGCGGTGAAACAAATCTCAAACAGCACTGCCTTCCGTCTGATAGCGGTGAAACAAATCTCCACTAGCACTGTCTTCCGTCTGATAGCGGTGAAACAAATCTCCAACAGCACTGTCTTCCGTCTGATAGCGGTGAAACAAATCTCAAACAGCACTGCCTTCCGTCTGATAGCGGTGAAACAAATCTCAAACAGCACTGCCTTCCGTCTGATAGCGGTGAAACAAATCTCAAACAGCACTGCCTTCCGTCTGATAGCGGTGAAACAAATCTCCACTAGCACTGTCTTCCGTCTGATAGCGGTGAAACAAATCTCCAACAGCACTGTCTTCCGTCTGATAGCGGTGAAACAAATCTCCAACAGCACTGTCTTCCGTCTGATAGCGGTGAAACAAATCTCCAACAGCACTGTCTTCCGTCTGATAGCGGTGAAACAAATCTCAAACAGCACTGCCTTCCGTCTGATAGCGGTGAAACAAATCTCAAACAGCACTGCCTTCCGTCTGATAGCGGTGAAACAAATCTCAAACAGCACTGTCTTCCGTCTGATAGCGGTGAAACAAATCTCAAACAGCACTGCCTTCCGTCTGATAGCGGTGAAACAAATCTCAAACAGCACTGTCTTCCGTCTGATAGCGGTGAAACAAATCTCAAACAGCATTGCCTTCCGTCTGATAGCGGTGAAACAAACCTCCAAGAGCACTGCCTTCCGCCAGATAGCGGTGAAACAAATCTCAAACAGCACTGTCTTCCGTCTGATAGCGGTGAAACAAACCTCCAACAGCACTGCCTTCCGCCAGATAGCGGTGAAACAAATCTCAAACAGCACTGTCTTCCGTCTGATAGCGGTGAAACAAATCTCCAAACAGCACCGTCTTACGTCTGATAGCGGTGAAACAAATCTCCACTAGCATTGCCTTCCGTCAGATAGCGGTGAAATAAATCTCCACCAGCACTGCCTTCCGTCTGATAGCGGTGAAACAAAACTCCACCAGCACTGCCTTCCGTCAGATAGCGGTGAAACAAATCTCCAACAGCACCGCCTTCCATCTGAGAGGGGTGGAGTGGTGCCGAAGGTATTGCACTGCCCTTCAAATTAATCATTTTCGTTCCGATGACTGTGCTATGGCATTGTGTCTGATTCTTCTAAATAGATTAAATCGTAGGCTGTTCAAAACACAGCGCCGTATTAATTTAGTTTCTGAGCAGGCAACCGAGGTGTTAGGTACACACGACACAAGATAGGCGTGCGTATGTAACATGTAGCTACATAAACATGTTAAGTTTCTCGATTATACGTTTCGACGCCTTCTTTTTCTAGTCAATATTTGTTTTGCCAAGTGTAAATCTTGTATTTACACGGTTTGCACCGATAGGACAATGGAAATGTAGGTTCATGTTTAATTCAGTAACCATTTCTTATGAACGCTCAAATGGCTTTTCACTACGACCTGTCTGTTCTATCTGTTCTTCACGCATGTCGATCTAATAAGTCCTAATGCAGTATGCCCCGATGTATGCCGGTATCGCCTCGTTAACGTTGATAATGTGATCGTAGTATGAACTTCATTTATATAATATAATATTTATTTCGTACAAAAAGTCCAACTATATACATAACATACAATTGTATTTAAGTACAATACATAAAATACAATTAAAACAAGTAAAATAAAAATAATATAGATACTAAAAATAAAATAAATAGATCGTGAAAAGAATTGAATACGTGTTAATAATACAAATACAAATATCGCGTGTACAATTAGGATGACCAGTATTTGTACAACAATCTAAAATGTACATCTGCAGTTACCCAAAAGAGGGTCTTTAGACTGATGAGGACGAAATAAAAAGTAATATTGAAAGATACAAAATGAAACAAGTATTTCGGTGGCAGCTTACCAGTGTATGATTTCAAGCTGATTTCATAACGTGACTGTGTGAATTTAGACACGATCTTGCCGTTGCTTACACCCTCTCCTTCCCATATGATCGGCTCCAGACTGATGCCACGGTACGTGAACGTACACACGTACGTGACGTAGGCGCCTTCATAGACCGTGTGTGGAGCCGACCCATTACACGAATGATTGCCTGTAGAACATAACGTATGACGTTCGTTCGTTTTGTTCAGAAAGGCTCCTTAATTCGATCTTTCCGATCATCGTTGTTCAAATATGTACGTCTGCTATACTGGAAAATTATGTTCATGATGTTAGCGTAACATTTAACAAGATTTAACAAGATTGCCACCTAGAGATTCAACTCTAGATGGCAGGTGGACTAGGAAGCCATTTGGCTTATCGAGAGTTCAACCTATCTATCTAAGTATACCCCGCCCTTCTTAGGTATATGTCGATTTTATTTTTAAATATATTAACACTGCTAGCACCTACACAATCAGCTGATAATCTGTTCCATTCGTTTACTGTTCTTTGTGAAAATGAAATTTTTCTAATATCTAGTCTACGCTGCTTCTTTGCTAATGTAACTCCATGTCCTCTAGTCCTTCTCTCTTCCTTGACTGTGAAACAAATATTTCTGTCAATATTTTCATAACCATTCAATATTTTAAACACCTCAATCTGATCTCCTCTCAATCTTCTGGTTGGTTTCTAGTGTTGTTAAACCACATTCTTTTAGACGCATTTCATAACTAATATTCCTGAGTTTTGGTATCATTTTGGTTGCTCTCCTTTGTACTCTTTCTAGCATATCAATATCCTTCTTGCGATATGGCCTCCATGCTTGTATACAATATTCTAAGTGAGGCCTAACTATTGTTTTATACAGCGGTATTATTAGTTCTTTTTCTTTGTACACTATATTTCGCCTAATTAATCCAAGAATTTGGTTTCCCTTCGCTGCTGCAATTCCACACTGTTCTGATACCTTCATGTCAGCACTAATAGTAAACCCTAAGTCCTTTTCCTTTAAGGTAGTATTTAGTACAGTACCACCCATTGTATATTGTGCATCTTCATTCCCATGTCCTGTGTGGAGGCACTTACACTTTCCAAAATTAAACAGCATTTGCCACTTCTCAGACCATTCTATCAACTTATTAAGATCATCTTGTAAATGCTGTCTATCTGCATCACTTTTAATTTTCCTAAACACTTTTGTGTCGTCCGCAAACTTCAACACCTTGCTTGTTATGTCATCATCCAAATCATTGATATATATTAAGAATAAAATAGGTCCCAGTACTGATCCCTGCGGTACTCCACTCAAAACCGATTTCCAGTTTGAAACCTCCCCATCAACTACTACTCTTTGTCTTCTATCAATAAGCCATTTTTCTATCCAGTTGATCATACCATTTCCTATGCCATGGGCCTTTAGTTTAAGTAGTAGTCTTTGGTGTGGCACTTTGTCAAAGGCTTTTTTAAAATCCAAATAGATTATATCTACTGGTGATCCCTCATCTACCCACTTTGTGACATACACAATAGTATACACCAATGCGCACATAACGCCATAGAACACAAGGACCAATGGCTGTGTTGGTAAGGAAGCTACGAACGCAAGAATTTGAAAGGGTAGAACATTACATACTTATACTCGGTGGTATGGATAGTCAATGCAGTTTGCGCAAGTTAGGATTACATAAGATGTCGTTTCCATAAATCCTTCGTCATATTGAAAATAACATTTCTCCAGTATTTTTACACAATAAATGTGGTCGAAATTATCTTAGTATTGTGTAAAAGGTGTTGAATAAACCATGTAACTTAAGCAATTCTAGAGCAGAACGCTAAAAAACAATTAAAAACATGGTGTTATTAAATTGTTAATTGTAGATGTGTTTTAAGAGATATGCTATGACACGTGTGTTCGCGTACGTGTTCCAGTGTGGTTTGTATATAATCATCAGTCTAGAGTGATTGCATTCACGTTACCAATGACGACGAGATCCAGACGTGATGGTTTTGGATGATCTATTGCCTTAAACGTGTATCTTCCCCCGTCATCGAATTGCACCCTATTGGAAAATGTGCAAACAATTACTTCCTTGACGCAGAATTACTATAGTAAATTTATCACGAGCTTTGCAATGATTGCCAGATAACACAACATTTATATTAAACAGCTGAAAAATATCTCTCAAAATGAGGAAGCAATACAAATACGCCATTCTACGATACATTAGAAAAAACGTGATTTATACGATGTCTAACATTAATGCCCTCTTAGCACAACGTCACGTGACACACGCTGTAAATGCGAGGCACTCGCTTCACTCACCCGGAAGTTGAGAGTAATTATTGGAAGGAAGTTCGCCAAATGAGCTTTCTTGAAGAATTTACGCAAAACTAATTCGATGTATACCTTTTTAGCTAGTTCCTATTACAGCTACGTGTTATTCCCTTTATAACGACGCATTCCATGTCACTTTCAAATTATTTTTGTTGTAGCTGTTCGATTAATGCAACTGTTAAAGAGAAAATATGTATTTTAGAAAACAGCTTCAGACGAACTGCGGAAGTGAAAACCTTCAACACCCCTGAGAAGTAAAGAATGGAGTTGAGAGAGATTAAACCAAAGAAAACACACACCGAGAAGACAACATAATACTATATTAGCAACAAACATATCGTAGATTTTTGCTTTTTCACAGCAACTGCAATTATAGCCTCATGATCTTAAGTTACACACCGAGTAGCTATGACATGTATTTGACATCTACACACAGGGATTAACCGAAAATACATACTTCTTGATGAAGAACACATTTCCACGTGGATCAAAGTCAGGCAAATAACGATGTTTCCTTGAAGAAGCCACCGGGTTACCACCCCGAGTTACGACGACGCCGTGTCGGTCAGTAATGTACTCCTTCCACACGGTACGACGGTCAGTCACGTAAGAAGTAACTTTGACTTTTCTAAATAAGTCACCGACAGACACAACAAACCTGCGAGTCGATTTCCCATCGAAAACGGCTGAAAAATAGAACATAAATAAATGTATTCAGATTGTGTAATTAAACTGTGTCATAAACATTTGGCATGAATATAAAATCAGACATCATCAGATTGTCTACAATTGTGATCAGTTATTTTCGACATATGGCTATTATTTCATTTCTGTCTTATACCACAGAAAGCCAACTACACCAAGAGACCATGAAGATAATATATAATTCACAAGACATTAAAAGGATTTTTCAAACATGAGCCAATTCCTTAATATTAATTCTTTATATTTTCACGAGCTGTTTTCGTTTGAATGAATACAGTGCAATACGCTTGATTCGGAAGAATACATTTCCTATTACTAAGACCCGGTTTTTAAAGTTGATTATGTAACATTAAGTAAACGATTAAGTACACATTTTGAAATGACGTATTTTCATCATGATACACGTGCAGTTCGCGTCGCATCCATGCCAGAAAGAAGCCATGTTACTTTGGTTGACGAACTGACAACGTTTAGTCTAACTATGTTTTCTTACTTCATTCAGCCTGAGTTGACACTCGGTGCGATGCCAATAATCGGAAACAAAATCGCAACAGTACCAGAAAATCGATAATCATATACATGAGACGGCATTTTCAGTAACAAACATACAGGGCCTACAGTGTAATCTCATTGCTTGCAGCCCCACCACTGTGTCACACAGGTCCTAGTCACAGAAACCAAATAATTATCGCACAAGGAATTCGCTGATGTATGACAATCTGTAATAGCTGGTGTGTCGTGACTACGGACCTATTTATATAGTTTGTTCTTGGTGTTGGATTGAATGAATGTTTATTTGCAAGACACTCATCCGTGTTTTTAGACATGCCAACACATCCACCTTCTACATATGGCAATTTGGCGCATTGGCGAAGGGCCCAGTGTCAATAGCATATGTACAACGATATTTTGAAAATCGATTAATACACATTCTAATATACGATATAAAAGGAAACAATCGAAACCAAAAGAATATTTAAGTGAAAATTGCGTTAAACTCCCTTAAATATCGTAGCAATCTTCTCTTCATTGTTTAATGTACAATGCATTAACGTGTCTATGGCGTGGGTAGAGTTCTGTGAGATTACCAGTTTTAACGCATAACATACTCCAGACTTTTGTATAGTGGGTTGTTGAGAACATGATGTAGTTGTTGGTATCAACAGTGTAAGCAATACTTAATATAATAATAATAAAGCATTTCTATAACGCCGTAACTCCAGGTTGCCCTGTGTGAAGGCGCTGTTACGAAACATACGAACAGCACGACATAAATGCAACATTATAAAACCGTGACATCAAATGTCCACTTAAATTAGTACATTATTATTAAGAAATAACATTATATTACAAATCATTTAAAAGAACTATAAATTTAAGATAATAAATACGGCACAGGATAGAAAAAGAAATAATAAATATTTAATTAAAACAGCACAAGTCAAATCGAGCAACAACATTAAATAAAAGTCAATGTTCGTGAATAAAAGGCTCGTTTGAATTAGACTTCAGAAGTGTCTTAAACTGGCGAAATGAGTCACGTTGGCGGATATTGTGTGGAGGATCGGTCCACAGCCGATGAGCAGTGACGGAGACGGCTGTGTCGGCGTGCTGGCGGGGATGTACTTACGCAGCGTGACACAGACGACCAGCACACTCAGCAACAAATGCATCGCAATCCGTGCTCTCTACAGAGAGGGAACACTGGTGGCTGGTTGCGAATCTAAGATGCAGCCATTTAATAATATGCAGCGTCACACACACATACGGTGTACAACGTATTTATATGTGACGTAATGTCTGACGTTACGTAATGTTTTCGCCTATCTGAACCACATTCGGTTTCGCAGTATTTACCTTACATCGCGCCGTGTGACAAACAAGTCTGATCAAAGTTCTCGCCAGATTTATCCATCTTGGGTGGTTCTTGTCGCTGCCCACAGGTCAGCGAAACAGCGGTCATTCATCTATTCCACTGGTTGTCGTTGCGTTGTCTTTGGTCCAGGTCTCATTTTTCTGTTTTGTTGATATCTGCTCAACATCTTGTTTATGCCTATGTGTGTGAGTGGTGTATGTGTGTGTGTATGTGTGTGTGTGTGTGTGTGTGTGTGTGTGTGTGTGTGTGTGTGTGTGTTTGTGTGTGTGTGTAGTGTGTGTGTGTGGGGGGGAGGTGTGGTGTGTATGTGTGTGTGTATGTGTGTATGTGTGTGTTGTGTGTGTGGTGTGTGTGTATATGTGTATATGTGTATATGTGTGTGTGTGTGTGTGTTGTGTGTTGTGTGTTGTGTGTTGTGTGTTGTGTGTGTGTGTGTTGTGTGCTGTGTGCTGTGTGCTGTGTGCTGTGTGCTGTGTGCTGTGTGCTGTGTGCTGTGTGCTGTGTGCTGTGTGCTGTGTGCTTTGTGTGCTGTGTGCTGTGTGCTGTGTGCTGTGTGCTGTGTGCTGTGTGCTGTGTGCTGTGTGCTGTGTGCTGTGTGCTGTGTGCTGTGTGCTGTGTGCTGTGTGCTGTGTGCTGTGTGCTGTGTGCTGTGTGCTGTGTGCTGTGTGCTGTGTGCTGTGTGCTGTGTGCTGTGTGCTGTGTGCTGTGTGCTGTGTGCTGTGTGCTGTGTGCTGTGTGCTGTGTGCTGTGTGCTGTGTGCTGTGTGCTGTGTGCTGTGTGCTGTGTGCTGTGTGCTGTGTGTGTGCTGTGTGTGCTGTGTGCTGTGTGCTGTGTGCTGTGTGCTGTGTGCTGTGTGCTGTGTGCTGTGTGCTGTGTGCTGTGTGCTGTGTGCTGTGTGCTGTGTGTGTGCTGTGTGCTGTGTGCTGTGCTGTGCTGTGTGTTGCTGTTGCTGTTGCTGTGCTTGTGTTGTGCTGTGTGCTGTGTGCTGTGTGCTGTGTGTGTGTGCTGTGTGCTGTGTGCGTGTGCTGTGTGCTGTGTGCTGTGTGCTGTGTGCTGTGTGCTGTGTGCTGTGTGCTGTGTGCTGTGTGCTGTGTGCTGTGTGCTGTGTGCTGTGTGCTGTGTGCTGTGTGCTGTGTGCTGTGTGCTGTGTGCTGTGTGCTGTGTGCTGTGTGCTGTGTGCTGTGTGCTGTGTGCTGTGTGCTGTGTGTTGTGTGTTGTGTGTTGTGCGTTGTGCGTTGTGCGTTGTGCGTTGTGTTGTGCGTTGTGCGTTGTGCGTTGTGCGTTGTGCGTTGTGCGTTGTGCGTTGTGCGTTGTGCGTTGTGCGTTGTGCGTTGTGCGTTGTGCGTTGTGCGTTGTGCGTTGTGCGTTGTGCGTTGTGCGTTGTGCGTTGTGCGTTGTGCGTTGTGCGTTGTGCGTTGTGCGTGTGCGTGTGCGCTGTGCGCTGTGCGCTGTGCGTTGTGCGCTGTGCGCTGTGCGTTGTGTGTTGTGTGTTGTGTGTTGTGTGTTGTGTGTTGTGTGTGTGTGTGTGTGTGTTGTGTGTTGTGTGTTTGTGTTGTGTGTTGTGTGTTTGTGTGTGTTGTGTGTTGTGTTGTGTGTTGTTGTGTGTGTTGTGTGTTGTGTGTGTGTGTGTATGTGTATGTGTGTGTGTTGTGTGTTGTGTGTGTTGTGTGTGTGTGTATGTGTATTGTGTGTGTGTTGGTGTGTTTGTGTGTATGTGTGTGTGTGGTGTGAGTGTGTATGTGTGTGTGTGTGTGTGTGTGTGTGTGTGAGTGTGTATGTGTGTGAGGAACGCGGAAGTGTTGGTGGGCAGTGTGGAGGTGTGGCTCGGCAATCTCGCCTACAGCATCGACATCCGAGAACAACTCGACATCATCGACTACCGCGGCAACAAGGCGAGACTACTTCCGTACATTCAGCTCTGTGTGTGTGCGTGCGTGCGTGCGTGCGTGCGTGCGTGCGTGCGTGTGTGTGTGTGTGTGTGTGTGTGTGTGTGTGTGTGCGCGCGCGCGTGTGCGTTATGTTGCCACCACAGTATATTTGAAATGACACCGACAAAAAAATTTGTTAATATGATAAACTAAAACGAGATTGAGGTTGTCCGGAGAATGACTGCAGAAGCAACGGCCTGTTGTGTCTCAATGTCAAATTATTAGGTCAAGTTGTTAACTACACTTGCGTAGGTACGTATAGAAACACCTACACCTAGCTCAGAATGAAGATGGTTCGTGGCTAGCTTCATTCAGTAACATCATGCCAGTACGTTTTGGAAAAGCTTGTTCGATGTATAACTACCGTATTTTTGGAGAACGCTAAATGGTCATGCTAAGCAACGTCATTTTGTTGTTGAAACCTAAAACTAAACTCACGCTATTTATACATTTACCATTAACCACAGTAAACTTTGGCATGTTATAAACTATTACCACCTGACATGTATCCTTAGTTATTATCGCCGGCTGTGCTAAAAGGGCTTTCTTTGATGCATTTGAATATTAGAAGTTCACCGAAGAACACTGATAAGCTGAACAACTATTTACTATCGCTCGATATACAGTTTTCAATAATTAGTCTCACGGAAACGTGGCTTAAGGATGAAACTTCAGAGTTATATGAACTACCAGAATGCAAAAGTATTCATCTTACTAGACCCTCCAGAAAAGGATGAGTATTTTTATATGTTCACCAAAATTATGACTACATAGAAAAGGCAAAAATGAATGTTATGAGTGTCTCTTTCTTGAGGTGATGTATCAAACCAGAAAACATAACAGAAAATGTTTGGTCGGCATAGTGTATAGAACCCCAAATACATACTATGACCACCATATGGAAACTCATGATTATGTAAATGTAATGTTTTAAAATTATTTAATACCTCAAATTACGAAGCCCACTAGAATTACACCAACCATAGCTACATTTATAGATAACATTTATAGTAATGACATTCTTGGCGAACACAATCAATTTCAAGGAATATCGTACTTTCTGATCATTTACCAATATTGATACTAACCACACTAAATAATAATAAACAAGATTATGTTACAATAGAGACTAGAAAATGTACTCATCACACTATATCATTAATCGCACCATTGAGGCAACATGTTGGAATGGTACATATGCATGTAAAGATTCCCACATAAGTTATACTGAATTTTTTAAAGAACATTTCACAGGTATTTGTTGGTTTAGACCGTATTTGACGGGTAGATTACAGGTTACCGATGTCGATGGAACAATGTCTGTGACTAAAGGTATCACTTTCGGCGTGCCATTTATTATTTCTGTTATAATATATAAATTATAAATGACATATCTGCTGCAGTTAAATGCAATATATTGTTATACGCGGACGAATCAGTCTTGCTTGTCTTAGGAAGGGGCTTAGTAGGAATCGAGGCAGCTTTAAGTTTTGAACCGAAATCCGTGAATGACTGGTTAATCAACAACAAGTTGTCGCTCCAATTTTGGGTAAAGCACAATCCATTGTGTTTTGAACAAAGAGAAAATTATGCAAATGTAACACTATTAATATTGTATGTAATGGAAATGTCATTGAATCAAAGTCAACCGTCACCTATTTAGGCATAGCTTTAGATCAGTCTCTTTCCGGTGATGCTATAGCCTATAGTCCTTTCGAAAACGTCCAACAAACTAACGTTTCTGTATAGGAACGCCAGAATGTTTAATATAAAAACAAACAAAATATTAATTTCATCTTTGATTCAATGTAATGTTGGTTACACATGTTCGGCATGGTATAGTGCATTGTCGAAAAGAAATGAAGTTCTGAATGCAGCGTAGCTAGATAGTTGTTTTTGTTGCCTCATAAATTACAATGTTAAAGTGACATTTTAATAAATTGTTATTAACTTATCTTACTATGTATTGTTATGTTATCATATTGTAGTAGAGTATTTTTATATTAGCACATTGTCTTACTACCTAACATTTATTTATCTGCATATAAAAATATTTACTTGTCTGTATTAAATTTTTTATTTATCTATTTATGTTTTTTTCCTTAAATTAATTATTACTATTTTTATTAAAGCACTTTTGTGTGCTTTAATGTGTTTATCCTCGGTAAAAAAATAATATTAATATATAATATATATATATATATATATATATATATATATATATATATATATATATATATATTGTGTGTGTGTGCTTATTATTTAATTGCTTTTCATCTAAACTATGTTTATTTAACATGTATATATTTTTACCAAATAAACTCGATCAATCAATCAAAGGTTGCGTTGCTAGGTGTACCACGTGACAGTGTTACGTCATTGTCAAGAACAACTTCTGTGGAGATCAGCGAATGCAGCTCGCTATTCTAAGGTGGCATTTTCAGATCTCAAATGCAATGCATTTGTTCCCGAATGACTTGGCACTTGTGTTTGCGATTGTCATCACGTTGCGTAAGTAGTGCTTTCGTGCAATGATAACATCCGTCCGTATTCTCAAAA
>JAODUO010000835.1:87500-210436 GCA_025642075.2 Ridgeia piscesae | reverse complement strand
GGCAGGGCACACACTGACTCACAGTGTTGTCATTGTGGCAGGGGACACACTAACTCACAGTGTTGTCATTGTGGCAGGGGACACACTGACTCACAGTGTTGTCATTGTGGCAGGGGACACACTGACTCACAGTGTTGTTATTGTGGCAGGGCACACACCGACTCACAGTGTTGTCATTGTGGCAGGGCACACTGACTCACATTGTTGTCATTGTGGCAGGGGACGCACTGACTCACAGTGTTGTCATTGTGGCAGGGCACACTGACTCACAGTGTTGTTATTGTGGCAGGGCACACACTGACTCATAGTGTTGTCATTGTGGCAGGGGACGCACTGACTCACAGTGTTGTCATTGTGGCAGGGCACACTGACTCACAGTGTTGTCATTGTGGCAGGGGCACACTGACTCACAGTGTTGTCATTGTGGCAGGGGACACACTGACTCACAGTGTTGTCATTGTGGCAGGGGACACACTGACTCACAGTGTTGTCATTGTGGCAGGGGACACACTGACTCACAGTGTTGTCATTGTGGCAGGGGACGCACTGACTCATAGTGTTGTCATTGTGGCAGGGGACACACTGACTCACAGTGTTGTCATTGTGGCAGGGCATACACTGGCTCAGTGTTGTCATTGTGGCAGGGGACACACTGACTCACAGTGTTATCATTGTGGCAGGGCACACTGACTCACAGTGTTGTCATTGTGGCAGGGGACGCACTGACTCACAGTGTTGTCATTGTGGAAGGGGACGCACTGACTCACAGTGTTGCTCATTGTGGAAGGGGACACACTGACTCACAGTGTTGCCATTGTGGCAGGGCACACTAACTCACAGTGTTGTCATTGTGGCAGGGCACACACTGACTCACAGTGTTGTCATTGTGGAAGGGGACACACTGACTCACAGTGTTGTCATTGTGGAAGGGGACACACTGACTCACAGTGTTGTCATTGTGGCAGGGGACACACTGACTCACAGTGTTGTCATTGTGGAAGGGGACACACTGAATCACAGTGTTGTAATTGTGGCAGGGGACACACTGACTCACAGTGTTGTCATTGTGGCAGGGCACACACTGACTCACAGTGTTGTCATTGTGGCAGGGGACACACTAACTCACAGTGTTGTCATTGTGGCAGGGCACACTGACTCACAGTGGTGTCATTGTGGCAGGGCACACACACTGACTCACAGTGTTGTCATTGTGGCAGGGGACACACTAACTCACAGTGTTGTCATTGTGGCAGGGGACACACTGACTCACAGTGTTGTCATTGTGGCAGGGGACACACTGACTCACAGTGTTGTCATTGTGGCAGGGCACACACTGACTCACAGTGTTGTCATTGTGGCAGGGGACACACTAATTCACAGTGTTGTCATTGTGGCAGGGGACATACTGACTAACAGTGTTGTCATTGTGGCAGGGCATACACTGGCTCAGTGTTGTCATTGTGGCAGGGGCACACTGACTCACAGTGTTGTCATTGTGGCAGGGGCACACTGACTAACAGTGTTGTCATTATGGCAGGGGACACACTGACTCGCAGTGTTGTCATTGTGGCAGGGCACACTGACTCACAGTGTTGTCATTGTGGCAGGGGACACACTGACTCACAGTGTTGTCATTGTGGCAGGGCACACTGACTCACAGTGTTGTCATTGTGGCAGGGGACACACTGACTCACAGTGTTGTCATTGTGGCAGGGGACACACTGACTCACAGTGTTGTCATTGTGGCAGGGGACACACTGACACACAGTGTTGTCATTGTGGCAGGGCACACTGACTCACAGTGTTGTCATTGTGGCAGGGCACACACTGACTCACAGTGTTTTCATTGTGGCAAGGGACACACTAACTCACAGTGTTGTCATTGTGGCAGGGGACACACTGACTCACAGTGCTGTCATTGTGGCAGGGCACACTGACTCACAGTGTTGTCATTGTGGCAGGGGCACACTGACTCACAGTGTTGTCATTGTGGCAGGGGACACACTGACTCACAGTGTTGTCATTGTGGCAGGGACACACTGACTCACAGTGTTGTCATTGTGGAAGGGGACACACTGACTCACAGTGTTGTCATTGTGCAGGGCACACACTGACTGACAGTGTTGCCATTGTGGCAGGGCACACACTGACTCATAGTGTTGTCATTGTGGCAGGGCACACACTGACTCACAGTGTTGTCATTGTGGCAGGGCACACACTGACTCATAGTGTTGTCATTGTGGCAGGGGACACATTGACTTACAGTGTTGTCATTGTGGCAGGGCACACTGACTCACAGTGTTGTCATTGTGGCAGGGCACACACTGACTCACAGTGTTGTCATTGTGGCAGGGGACACACTAACTCACAGTGTTGTCATTGTGGCAACGCACACACTGACTCAAAGTGTTGTCATTGTGGCAGGGGACACACTAACTCACAGTGTTGTCATTGTGGCAGGGGACACACTAACTCACAGTGTTGTCATTGTGGCAGGGGACACACTAACTCACAGTGTTGCCATTGTGGCAGGGGACACACTGACTCACAGTGTTGTCATTGTGGCAGGGCACACACTGACTCACAGTGTTGTCATTGTGGCAGGGGACACACTAACTCACAGTGTTGTTATTGTGGCAGGGCACACACTGACTCACAGTGTTGTCATTGTGGCAGGAGACACACTGACTCACAGTGTTGTCATTGTGGCAGGGCACACACTGACTCACAGTGTTGTCATTGTGGCAGGGGACACACTAACTCACAGTGTTGTCATTGTGGCAGGGGACACACTGACTCACAGTGTTGTCATTGTGGCAGGGGACACACTGACTCACAGTGTTGTTATTGTGGCAGGGCACACACTGACTCACAGTGTTGTCATTGTGGCAGGGCACACTGACTCACAGTTTTGTCATTGTGGCAGGGGACGCACTGACTGGCAATGTTGTCATTGTGGCAGGGGACGCACTGACTCACAGTGTTGTCATTGTGGCAGGGCACACTGACTCACAGTGTTGTCATTGTGGCAGGGCACACTGACTCACAGTGTTGTCATTGTGGCAGGGGACGCACTGACTCACAGTGTTGTCATTGTGGCAGGGGACACAGTGACTCACAGTGTTGTCATTGTGGCAGGGGACCCACTGACTCGCAATGTTGTCATTGTGGCAGCGGGCACATGTGTGGGTGCAAGTATTGACAATCAGTCTGAGTTGGGAATGTGTGGGTGCAAGTGTAGACAATCAGTCAGAGTGTGGAATGTCTGGGTTCAAGTGTAGACAACCAGTCAGAGTGTGGAATGTGTGGGTGCAAGTATTGACAATCAGTCAGAGTGTGGAATGTGTGTGTGCAAGTGTAGACAATCAGTCAGAGTGTGGAATGTGTGGGTGCAAGTGTAGACAATCAGTCAGAGTGTGGAATGTCTGGGTGCAAGTATAGACAATAAGTCAGAGTGTGGAATGTTTGGGTGTAAGTGTAGACAATCAGTCAGAGTGTGGAATGTGTGGGTGCAAGTGTAGACAATCAGTCAGAGTGTGGAATGTTTGGGTGCAAGTGTAGACAATTAGTCAAAGTGGGAAATTTGTGTGTGCAAGTGTAGACAACCAGTCAGAGTGTGGAATGTGTGGGTGCAAGTGTAGACAATCAGTCAGAGTGTAGAATGTGTGGGTGCAAGTGTAGACAATCAGTCAAGAGTGTGGAATGTTTGGGTGCAAGTGTAGACAATTAGTCAAAGTGGGAAATTTGTGGGTGCAAGTGTAGACAACCAGTCAGAGTGTGGAATGTGTGGGTGCAAGTGTAGACAATCAATCAGAGTGTGGAATGTGTGGGTGTAAGTGTTGACAATCAGTCAGAGTGTGGAATGTGTGGGTGTGTAAGTGTAGACAATCAGTCAAAGTAGGGAATGTCTGGGTGCAAGTGTAGACAATCAGTCAGAGTGTGGAATGTGTGGGTGCAAGTGTTGACAATCAGTCAGAGTGGGAAATGTGTGGGTGCAAGTGTTGACAATCAGTCAGAGTGTGGAATGTGTGGGTGCAAGTGTAGACAATCAGTCAAAGTGTGGAATGTGTGGGTGCAAGTGTAGACAATCAGGCAAAGTGTGGAATGTGTGGGTGTAAGTGTTGACAATCAGTCAGAGTGTGGAATGTGTGGGTGTGTAAGTGTAGACAATCAGTCAAAGTAGGGAATGTCTGGGTGCAAGTGTAGACAATCAGTCAGAGTGTGGAATGTGTGTGTGCAAGTGTAAACAATCAGTCAAAGTGGGGAATGTCTGGGTGCAAGTGTAGACAATCAGTCAGAGTGTGGAATGTGTGGGTGCAAGTGTAGACAATCAGTCAGAGTATGGAATGTGTGGGTGCAACTGTAGACAATCAGTCAGAGTTGTCTGGGTGAAAGCGTAGACAATTAGTCAGAGTGGCTATATCTAGAAATGGGTAAGCAAATTTGTTCCTTCACTTAATCCTCTCTGTACAAGACATGGAGTCAAGTCATCCATCTTTCTGTCTATCTGCAGCTGCTTTAAATCCACAATCCCATCTCCAAAGTTCTCGATTTTTTTTTTGGTCGTCCTCATTTTTATGTTAACCATGGGTCCACTTCAAGGCTGTTTTCCCTATTATTGTAATTTTCCAAAATAATCTACTTTCATTTGTAGTGGTTGTAGCTTGTTTCAGCAGTTGTTTGGTAGACAGCCTTTAAGGACAGTATATAGTCACATGACTGTTTCGTTACACCTGGTAGTTAATAGCATACACTAGTAAGTTATTTTATTCTCTTTTTGTATTGTAAATTCTCATCCTACTGCATTACACAATATTTATAAAAACAACACAATTATATTTCACTGCATATTGTTTACGTATTTTTCCCCAGAAACATGTTATTCAGAGTAAAATTATTTTAAATTATTATTTAAGGCACAAGGGGAACAAATGTGGATCAAGTTATTATCGATTCAGACACTTCTTAATTAATGCTAGTTCATTGAACATTTTATATAACATCGTTTTGTGGTCTATAGACCGACCTACTTTGGTCTTTAGCCCTAGTTTGATATAACTGTACCAGATAAAAGCACTGCAGTAACATAAATAGTTTATCAGTAACATATAATTATTTCTGTTGGATTCTCTAATGGAAGAGGTTTTCCTTGAATCATACAATGGGCCCTGAATCAAGAAGCATAGAGCCACAAAGTGAATAATATCAGTAGTCTCATTTATAGAATTAGTTAATTATGAGATGGTATCACAGGTGAGCGAGCAGGTGTGTGTGGGAGCTTGATGTTGTATCTCTTGTTGTTTGGCGTTGCAATAATGTGAGTGTTTACAAGTTAATTGACTTAATTATTCTGTGCGAATTGCTGTGGTTTGCCATGTCAGGCATTTTCCGTTGATAGTAATCGGATTAGTAGTAATTCTGCCGTGGGCGTTGTTTAGGGTATAGTGTAGTTGTACTAAGGCTCCACATGGTCTGTGACAATAATGCACTGCAGCACAGTGAGTAGAACATCAAATGGTTATTACAGAGGGCCATTACATTCAATTCAATGTGTTACTGTTCTGCTGCACTGGCAGTGTTGTTTGACCACTCTGCAATGCCTTAGGTCACTTTACCGTATAAATGAGAATCTGGGTCTAAATAGTTGTGGTTAGAAATGATTAATCGGTTCATCGTGGATGTTGATTTCTAGAAGAAAGAACTTATAAATTTGGATGCACTTAACCCAGTGATAGTATGAGAGTTAGTATTACCATAACTGATGTTATAATAAGAAAATTGGGAATTCTTCTTTATAAACCAGCTGTACAACAAATGATTCATTACACAAACTTGACCTTTCTTAATGTCCACGGGTAGGAGCACTGAAAGGGTTACTTGTAACCATAAAAATGTAACATCAAAAAAATAATGACACACATGTATGAAACCACAGCATTTAGTAACAGATACCTGGTTTATTATTAACACTTATGAGAAATTAGAAGTAAATTTGAACTGCTTTGAGATTTCCAACCTGTAGATTTGTCACAGCTGTGGTTATACAGATATCATTACATTCGTCATTTGTCACATGATTCCGTGTTTTGCTGGTGTGTTGTCAATGACAGATAGACAGTTATTTAAACTCGTCGTGCTTATGATATCCAACCGTGTGAATACATCTGACAAATGAGTGAAAGAACAAACAATTGCATAATGGACGAGTTATACAGACAGATGTCCTTGTGTTATCACTCAGTTACACATAAGAGGCGTGTGTGAAGTCACACATGTACATGTTTCTTTGTGTGCATTATGCAATGTTATGTGGTTATTACTGCTGAGTGTGAGGTGAGGGAAGTGAATCCGTACTTGTTCATGGCAAAACTGGTTTAATGATAGTAATTAACTTAATGTTTGTTGTTTGTTGCAGCAGGTGCCAGAGTGGACTGGAATCATTCAGGATAAACACGAAGGGGTGAGTGGTACTCATGGAGCCAGACAATTGTAGTTTTCCACTTTTTAAAGTTTTAAAACTTTATCAAATCTTCTTTTTATTTATTCTCTCATGTCACATGTGATTGTGCCCCAAGTCAAACATTTCTCCAGTTCTTCTGTTGTTTATAGCAGTGTTGTTTTTGGCCTGTTTCATTTTCTGTTTCCTTCTCACATCCAGAACAGTGTTGCTTTTTGTGACATTTGCTGTTTCTCCTGGTTATATGTATACCATATAGATAGATGCACTAAGGATGGGACGAATCTGGAACTTCACTCAAATCGAATACCGAATCGAATATCCTCAAATTTTTGAATATGAATTGAATCGAATACAAATATTCAGTGGCTTTGAATTCGATTAGAATATTGAATGGTGTTGAGATGTCTTGCCAGAACGCGGCGTCATCCTGTGACCAGGGGCACAAGTCTGAGTCAGGGTCATCATCCTGTGACCAGGGGCACAAGTCTGAGTCAGGGTCATCATCCTGTGACCAGGGGCTCAGGTCTGAGTCAGGGTCATCATCCTGTGACCTGGGGCACAAGTCTGAGTCAGGGTCATCATCCTGTGACCAGGGGCTCAGGTCTGAGTCAGGGTCATCATCCTGTGACCAGGGGCACAAGTCTGAGTCAGGGTCATCATCCTGTGACCTAGGGGCACAAGTCTGAGTCAGGGTCATCATCCTGTACCCAATTTGGTGCACAAGTCTAGTCAGGGTTCTCCTGTGACATGGGTGCAAGTCTGAGTCGGGTCATCATCCTGTGACCAGGGGCACAAGTCTGAGTCAGGGTCATCATCCTGTGACCAGGGGCACAAGTCTGAGTCAGGGTCATCATCCTGTGACCAGGGGCACAAGTCTGAGTCAGGGTCATCATCCTGTGACCAGGGGCACAAGTCTGAGTCAGGGTCATCATCCTGTGACCAGGGGCACAAGTCTGAGTCAGGGTCATCATCCTGTGACCAGGGGCACAAGTCTGAGTCAGGGTCATCATCCTGTGACCAGGGGCACAAGTCTGAGTCAGGGTCATCATCCTGTGACCAGGGGCTCAAGTCTGAGTCAGGGTCATCATCCTGTGACCAGGGGCACAAGTCTGAGTCAGGGTCATCATCCTGTGACCAGGGGCACAAGTCTGAGTCAGGGTCATCATCCTGTGACCAGGGGCACAAGTCTGAGTCAGGGTCATCATCCTGTGACCAGGGGCACAAGGGCTGAGTCAGGGTCATCATCCTGTGACCTGGGGCACAAGTCTGAGTCAGGGTCATCATCCTGTGACCAGGGGCACAAGTCTGAGTCAGGGTCATCATCCTGTGACCTGGGGCACAAGTCTGAGTCAGGGTCATCATCCTGTGACCAGGGGCACAAGTCTGAGTCAGGGTCATCATCCTGTGACCAGGGGCTCAAGTCTGAGTCAGGGTCATCATCCTGTGACCAGGGGCACAAGTCTGAGTCAGGGTCATCATCCTGTGACCAGGGGCACAAGTCTGAGTCAGGGTCATCATCCTGTGACCAGGGGCTCAAGTCTGAGTCAGGGTCATCATCCTGTGACCTGGGGCACAAGTCTGAGTCAGGGTCATCATCCTGTGACCAGGGGCACAAGTCTGAGTCAGGGTCATCATCCTGTGACCAGGGGCACAAGTCTGAGTCAGGGTCATCATCCTGTGACCAGGGGCACAAGTCTGAGTCAGGGTCATCATCCTGTGACCAGGGGCACAAGTCTGAGTCAGGGTCATCATCCTGTGACCTGGGGCACAAGTCTGAGTCAGGGTCATCATCCTGTGACCTGGGGCACAAGTCTGAGTCAGGGTCATCATCCTGTGACCAGGGGCTCAGGTCTGAGTCAGGGTCATCATCCTGTGACCAGGGGCACAAGTCTGAGTCAGGGTCATCATCCTGTGACCAGGGGCACAAGTCTGAGTCAGGGTCATCATCCTGTGACCAGGGGCACAAGTCTGAGTCAGGGTCATCATCCTGTGACCAGGGGCACAAGTCTGAGTCAGGGTCATCATCCTGTGACCAGGGGCACAAGTCTGAGTCAGGGTCATCATCCTGTGACCAGGGGCACAAGTCTGAGTCAGGGTCATCATCCTGTGACCTGGGGCTCAAGTCTGAGTCAGGGTCATCATCCTGTGACCAGGGGCACAAGTCTGAGTCAGGGTCATCATCCTGTGACCTGGGGCACAAGTCTGAGTCAGGGTCATCATCCTGTGACCAGGGGCACAAGTCTGAGTCAGGGTCATCATCCTGTGACCAGGGGCACAAGTCTGAGTCAGGGTCATCATCCTGTGACCAGGGGCACAAGTCTGAGTCAGGGTCATCATCCTGTGACCAGGGGCACAAGTCTGAGTCAGGGTCATCATCCTGTGACCTGGGGCACAAGTCTGAGTCAGGGTCATCATCCTGTGACCAGGGGCACAAGTCTGAGTCAGGGTCATCATCCTGTGACCAGGGGCACAAGTCTGAGTCAGGGTCATCATCCTGTGACCAGGGGCTCAAGGGCTGAGTCAGGGTCATCATCCTGTGACCTGGGGCACAAGTCTGAGTCAGGGTCATCATCCTGTGACCAGGGGCACAAGTCTGAGTCAGGGTCATCATCCTGTGACCAGGGGCACAAGTCTGAGTCAGGGTCATCATCCTGTGACCTGGGGCACAAGTCTGAGTCAGGGTCATCATCCTGTGACCTGGGGCACAAGTCTGAGTCAGGGTCATCATCCTGTGACCAGGGGCACAAGTCTGAGTCAGGGTCATCATCCTGTGACCAGGGGCACAAGTCTGAGTCAGGGTCATCATCCTGTGACCAGGGGCACAAGTCTGAGTCAGGGTCATCATCCTGTGACCTGGGGCACAAGTCTGAGTCAGGGTCATCATCCTGTGACCTGGGGCACAAGTCTGAGTCAGGGTCATCATCCTGTGACCTGGGGCACAAGTCTGAGTCAGGGTCATCATCCTGTGACCAGGGGCACAAGTCTGAGTCAGGGTCATCATCCTGTGACCAGGGGCACAAGTCTGAGTCAGGGTCATCAGCATTGTGGTCATACGCATCACTACCAACAGTCTTTTTGTTTACTTTCTGACTTAACCATGAAAATTATTCTTACAACCGTCAAACTTCTCCCCACATATATTATATAAACAATCACAAGATAAAAAATAAAGTCATTTAAATTCCTGTAAAGAACAAAATTAGCAAAACAAACTCACGCAAAATTCGACATGATCTGTGGTGGCTGCGCAAGCTCAGCGGTTACCATAACATCGGTAATTTATCACCGTTGTCGCAACAAAATAACGTTGACCTTCAAAAATTCCGATTTTATGACAACCCTAAAGTAACCCTAACTAACACTAAGATAGCTTTAGTTAATCTTAAACTTACCCAAACCCTAACCCCACATTGCTAACAAAACACCCTTCGACACAATACCGATATTATGGTGTCACTAAGCGCTACGTGTACACGCTGCAGACGGCGATGACGTGTTTTGCACGAGTTTGTTTTGTGAATTTTATTTGTTTCAGTGTTACTGATTTTATTGCGTAACCTAGTGTGTGTGTATGTATATAAGGAGTAGTTTGGTGGTTGTTTTCATAGTTAAATCAGAAAGTAAAAGATTGCCTGGGACTGATTTTGAAGGGAAATATTTGAGCGATATTCAATTTTATAGCTGCAAAGTTTCGAATTTTGAATGAAATAGTGAATTAAATATTCAAAATGTTGAATAGGAATCGAATTACATCCCATCCTTAAGATGTACATAGGTGTGAGTTGTTGTCTTGTTGCTTTGTATAAATTGTAGAACTCATCGGTATAAGCTCACAATATTTCTTTTGCCCCTAAACTCCCAATGTTAAATATAAGGTTCAATCTTTCATTTGTTCCCTTTCCCCCATATTTGTGAGATAAATATTACCAACTGCCATAATTTATGTTGTGACATCCAGTAGTGTCATTTCAGAGGGTAATATATTCCATAAATTGTCATTATTCTGTAGAATCAGTGTAGATATTCAGTATTTTTTAATTCTGCTTTTTCCTGGAAGCTCTCTTCTTTCTAGAATGGTGTTTGATCAAAGCCATGACAACAACATTCTTAGAACAGCAACAGTTGATGTCAGTTGTAATACGCAACAGTGTGACCATGTTATTCTTACGTAGAATGTGCAGAAGTGCTGCAGCAATCCGTTGCTAGGCAGAACTAGTTGGTGCTCGGAAAACAGAAAGAACAAATGCGTCACTTATTGCCATGTTGGTCCAGCTAATATCATCTTGACTGAAGCCAGTCAATAGAGATACATCAGTTCACTTCACACAGTAGCCATCATAGCATATCTATAGAGCTGTAAGGAGGGGACAGCTCCTACTGACAGGCCAAGGAACACCTAGGCAGGACTCTGTGACTGCACACTTGAGTCTGCCGGGTGTCAACCCACCAGATGCTCAGGACCGTCTCAGCTGGAGAGAGGCAGTTTGGAGAAAGATGAAGAAAGATGAACCAGCAGAGTCTGGACACATCACTGTTACATGATGATAATGATGGTGATGATGTAGAAAATTTGTTTTATGATTTTCTTAATTTTTTCACATTTGTAAAGTGTTTATGCTAATTTATTTACCTCATATGAAAATTACTTACCTACCGGTAGCCATTCATAAAAAACCACTGAGAAATTACTGACAGCTCTCAATTTTAGCTGCTTGTGGTGCTAGAGTTTGGTATGTTCAGCCACTTTGCTGATATATGAGCATTCAATATCTAATCTATTACCATCAAGTGAATAATGTAAATTGTAATATCATAGAACATCATGAAAATGAAATTATGAAAATAAATTGAAATCACGAATTATGAAAATAAATTGATAATGCAATGCATAACTGGGACTCCTTTATACAAATTATAGGCATCAGTAAATAACATAAAATCAAGTAAAGTTAAAAACAAATAATATATATTAGTTATTTTAGGTTAACAGATAAATACAGCTGTAATATATAATAAAAAACACGACATATTTTTTAAATATAAAAACAAATATATGGCAATATGGTGTAGTATTAAATTAAGATCATTTCAATGCATATATAATTTTTTTAATAAATAAAAACATTTTCAAAAACAAGTTCATAGTTTGGTTTTAATTTGCAGACCTGTGATACTCCCGTTTGACCATTGTGAAGTATTGTTTAGCGGAAAATCAGTACACCGACCCATTAATGATTGTAGGCCAGTGATCAGCAATCGATTGGGCCCCCCGCAAGATTAGTTCTTTCTTTGAAGAAGCTGACAGTTGGTGGAATGTATCAATCTGCCACCAGCATGCTGAAACAAGGCCCTTCTCTTGAATAATCATGTTGGGTTTAGACAACGTAAATAATTATATTCAAGCGGACCGCCATCAGTCCCAGCCCATGACAGACACTTTCACTCTGTACATGGTATTCCTGAGAGGTTGTCATGAGAAGGTGATCAATTGAATTGATGCAGCTTACAGCATATGTCGTCCATGCACTGGGCTGCAGGCAAGGACCAATGTGGGCCAACTCCAATGATTTATATGTTGTTCTGGTTATGCTTTTGGGCAGGCAGGCTAGCCCCTTCTTCAACCATATCTTCTGAGTGGTACCTGTGTGGTTATGTAGGCACTTTATGACTTGGCTTTAGGTCCAATATATGCTCAACGTTTTCCCATTGTGTGAATCATCATCATTATTATCATCGTCATCATTTGTTTGGCCAGGGTTGGAGCATAAATGAGCTGTTTCTTTGTCAATTGAATCTTAGTTAAAATGTTGTAAAATGCTTGTTAGTTGGTTTGAGACAATTCAGTGACATCATCAAAGGCCACTATTATTTCCCCGGTGATGACACCAATGTGTAGATTTAAAGAAGCTTGACACTAACTGGCTCATCGGCTTGACTAATTTTTATGTTGTTTTACTGGACAAAAATTCAGACAGAATCAGATCAGTATTCTCCAATAACTGCATATTTACTATTTTGTCCTGTTTTTCTCAATTTATCCTTCCATATGTGGGTGTCCACTTGATGAATATTAACACTGATTCATCTGTGTTGTGGTAGCATTGATCAGCTTTGTGTAGGCACTAGTCACCCAGTATGTCAGTTTATCTATATCACTGTTGTGTGAATAATATTTTTCAAGTCAGGACTGGTGTGAAATTAAATTATCACCCCCCCTCTGAATTCTTCATCCGAGGGTGAATATTTTGTATGAAATATACACAACAGATTGTGGATTTCATAACATATTTCCAGGTCTGCTTTGTAAGATTTACCCAGATGTTGTAATTTAAAAATTAAAATGTTATAAAATGTGAGTGTTAGTTTGAACAAAAATGTATGCATGTTGTTAATAGGGATGTGAATAAACAAGTACTTTTTTAAATGGTGTGGTTGAATAAAAAAGGGGAGTAATGGCCTTAAATATCTCATGGATGGAGGGTTTTTTAGCAAGTAAACTGCAGGGTGAATGTTTCACGGGACACAGAATTCAATATACTTCCTGATTACAGGACAAACGTCATGTGTCACATGACCACCTGGCTGTAGGTAATCTGTTGTCCACAAACACAAATGTGATGAAAAAATGTACCTTTAACTGCTCCATCGTGAAAAAAAAATACTTGACTTAGTTGACTGCTCAGATAAGATTTTATTCAACAAGTTTGATAATAAAATAGTTCAGAGATAACTCAGTGTAATTGATTATGTGTTGTATGGATCCCATTGACTGTGCACAAGGTTTTATCTGCGTTCGCAAATAGCAAAACTGATTCTTTACCAGGTTTAGGGTTGCATGCAAGAAATACATGTTTTCGTTTCAGGGACTGCGATCAACTCGAACAAAGCTCATAGTGTTCGCCCTGGGAATGGGAGATGTTATGATAAATAACTGAGGAGCTATTAACGTAATGGGATGTCAGGCGATGTGCTCGGCCTTCCATTCAACTCATCTTTCCATTTATCAGTACTTAGGAATCGTATTCTATATTGATGTTGCATATATAAATAGCATTGCCAAAAAAGACTTATCTAAACTCCAATGTGTATAGAATTGTTTAGCACGCATGGTACGTAATGTCCCCGTTTCTCACCATCATTACTGCTACTTTAGCAGTTACATAGGCTTCCAATTGTATACCGAATTAAATTTAAATTGGCTACTGTTACATAACGTACTATTTCTACTCAACAACCAACGTACTTAGTACATTTCTCTGATATCTCTACTATTCTCTAGGACCCTTAGATCATCTGTTTCCAAACCCCCTTTTTGTTTCTAAAACTTAGCTGAATATTGGCAAACGTGCTTTCTCTGTGGCTGCGTCAACAATTTGGAATCAACTTCCTGTTACGATTAAAATGTTATCTTCTGAAACTAGCATAAGACACCTTTCATAAAAAATGAAAACATATTTGTTTGAAATTGCTTTTACACCATGAATTGTAGGCAGTTCCCGTATATGATTAGCCACATGATTGTGTTTGGTGCACCACTGAGCTGGAACTGTTTAAGGATATGGGCACTATGAAAGTTTTATAATTATTAAAGCGCAGTGGCTCAAGGGTAAAGCTTCGGATTCTTGACTTAAGAGGACCTGGGTTTTAATCGTGTGCTGCAGTGTTAAAATCTTGGGCAAATTTTTTCACTCTACATTGTTCCAGTTCACTCAGCTGTATACAAGAGTACCTGGCTGTAGACAATGGTGATATGTGTACAAGCAGCCTTCGCGCATTAATTGTAGCATATGGCTGGATGCTTCCCAGAGAAGTTGAGACGGTGTTTGATTGAACAGGGAAGTAATGTATAAAAGCGTTTTGAACAGTCCTGAGGACCAGATTTTTGTTGTTATATAAAGGATTTAATGGTAAAACATGATAAATTTTGCTGAAACCAGGACAAAGTTGATGTTGAGCTTAGGATACTATTTAGTTTATAATAAAATGCAAAAATTCCCATTAAGCGGTGTACACAAAAGAGTTGTTTTCAAAATGCAATAAATTGCAACTTTTTATTAAACCACTATATTTTTTTATATAAACTCTATCTTCAGCCAATCTTCTTCTTGCTGCATGTAAAGCTAAGCGGTGTGATGGCATCCTGTGCGAATATACCTATTTTTGATATCAAAATCATTTTAGTGCCACATCTTTGTAACAAGTCTGCATTAAACATTTCAAACTATTTTGTTTTTGTAAAAATAATGAAATCTTGGAGCCATATATATATTTCAGACTGCCAGGTATTATGATTCTCTTTGATTTTTTGATTTTTAATACACACCATCTCCATTCACAAATTTGTTGGGTATATTTTGAAGATGAAACATAAAAGTAAGTAAAAAAATTCAAAACAAAGAAACCCCATGCCCTCTTAGTGTGTCTCCCACCACTGTCCCCAGTGGTCACCTTCACAGTGAGAGTCGTAGTTCTTCATTGAACACCTCACAGTCAGACCTCATATTAAGGTCACCTCCGTAATGCACCTACTTCTAATAAGGGTCACCCTAGAATAGACCCCAAAATGTTTTTACCATCAGTAAAATATATAAAATTAGCCTCACTGATATGATTACGTCACTGTTGAGGTCACTTTGACCCAATCAAGAGGTTGCTGTCACTACAGAGTTATGCTGACCCTGGCATGACACTGATACTGATACATTGCCACCTGCCAATAGATCATTTGATGTAGCCAGAAACTTTGGTATCATCTACAGCTATATATCTAAAGGCCCAGCTACCTGTATTTATAACTGGCAAACTTTGTTTTGGACTAGTAAACATATTATTTGATGGGTGTTAATGGACCAGTGGACATTTTAGGAGCCAAAAAACACCTTATCCACTATATGCATGATTAGATTGGAACGTTTGGACTAATACAAATTGGATTGTGAATAAAGGCCTAGAATCACTCCCTTTCGAGTGAACTATGAGGAATAACATTCGATGCTGTTAATACTAATCAGTTTTCCATGTTTAGACTGGAGTGTCTGCATACGCAGTTGTACACATGCATGTACACATATCTACATCTACCAGGATGTTTTGATTAATCAGTTTGTCAATAATTGCTCAACTGATCTGTTGATCAGTTGCAGTCTTGTATGATCAGTGATTGTTGTTATTATGTAACAGATTTGTTTTATGCTGTTACAAATGACCAGAAACCCTAAAATAAAGATGCCCTTGACATGGCTGGAAACTGGTTTTCACCTTGACCCAAAACTAAGTTTATAATCTGTCCACACTCGTTTTTCTACCAACTGAGATCTTTATGTAGGATCAGATGTTTAACAATCCAAAATGTCTCGGTAGATACAGGTGTTTGTGTGAGCGTGCGCACAGTCAAGATTACAAACTTACATGGCATGTATGTCGTAAAGTTTATTTCCTGTTTGTCAAATATGCACCGGTCCACTACATTTTTCCCCATCCATAACAAACTTTGTCCCAAAGACAGGTGGACTTGAAGATATTTTATGGTTGTGTCTACCAGTGTTAGTTTAAATGCGTCAGTCCTGCCTCAAGCTGCTGATGCCATTAGTTTGCTGAATGTCACTGACCAACCATGTGTCAAGCTATGACAACAACTAGATGGGGCGGGGGAAAAAACATTGGTTGTTAAGTATTAATGGAGGCTTCTCAGAACCCCACTGTACAGATTTGACAGGTGACACTGAGGCAAAATATGTGTTCATCACAGGTGGAAAAAACAGAAACCTGTGTGTAAATTTAAGTACAGTCTGTGTCAGTGGCTGGCAACAGTCTGTGTCAGTGGCTGGCAACAGTCTGTGTTAGTGGCTGGCAACAGTCTGTGTCAGTGGCTGGCAACAGTCTGTGTCAGTGGCTGGCAACAGTCTGTGTCAGAGGCTGGCAACAGTCTGTGTCAGTGGCTGGCAACAGTCTGTGTCAGTGGCTGGCTTGTGAGTGGAATCAGTGGGTACAGCTTGTGTGTCGGTAAATACTGTGTGCGTCACATGTGTGTCACACAGTGACAGTCTGTGTAACTGTCATCTTGTGTCATATAAATACTGTACCGTGACTGTGGCTCGAACTAAATACCCTCATCGTCTGTGTTATGCTGTCTGTGGATGAATGTAAATATGCTCAGTGTCAATATATATGTGTATGCAAATACTGTATGCACCGGTGTGCAAATACTGCATGTCTGTGTTAATGTGTGAATGTGGTTTGTGTCAGCATATTGTACTTTGTGCGTTTGTGAAAATAATGTTCATGTGTATATATATATATATATATATATATATATAATATATATATATATATATATATATATATATATATATATTAAAATATATATATATATATATATATATATGTGTGTGTATATATATATATGAATCACTCCGTATATTAATGAGTTTTTCAACAGAAAGCCTGTGTGACATTTATGCAAGACTAATGAGGTTATTGGGTGTAGACATACTTAGTGGGCCAGGCTGATAATGCTGACATGGCACTTGTATGTGGGAATATCTCTGGGTGATTATGCGTAATTCAGAAATGCGGGACAAAGCTACCGGAGCCAGACAAGATATTTTAATAAGTAATAAATCACTAAATTTGGAAACCATGCATACTGTATTTTTTATTATACGTGTGAACCTATTCAGAATATTTTATGCTCACCCAGGATATATTCAGCATACCATTAATGGCATTTTGCGGTGACATATATTTTTGGTCTCTTCTCATACCTGTTAGGTCTATAAATTCACTGTCCTGCAGATGCCATTGTAAGCACAGTTGTGGTCTGTGAGTACCAGTCACTTGCCTTCAGACTTAGATAGGAATCCACGTGACTCCAAACTTTCAGCTTGATGTACATAGATAAATCCAGTGTTAATCTGGCCAATCTCAATGATCCACAAATGCTACCATATAATTTCATCCCCCATGTGTTCCATCCAATAGTTGTAACCCATCGATAATATGCCAACATCCTCTACGCAAATGATAGCAATACTCATTTCTGTATTTGCTAAATGTCCTCTACACAGAAACGTTCATTTCTAGTTGTTAGGAAGACAGGTAAACACCATGTTAGTCAGAATTCAAGTGAATAAAATAACTCGAGAAGAACATCCAGTAATATTGTCTGTGGCTGTGGAATGTTAAGCCGATTACTGATCCCGTGAGAGCTGGGTTTTGGAGACCAGTAGCTTCGGGTAATCGGCTCATACTATTGTCAATGTGTGTCATTGTTAGGCTGCTTTGCCCGTCTGGCCAAAGCTTCATTGAGTAATTTATTTACACAATGAACAGATTCTCTTGCTCAGTTTTCAGGGTATTTTGTGTTCCCATAATCACACATATTGAGTTTACTACCTGTGAAAATCTCCAGGAAGCAAAAGGTATGTGTTTGAAGACTGAGTGGTACTCTAACTCTCAGCACAGGTGTGAATGGTCTCTTTGTGAGGCACAGAGCTAGGGTACAGTAAGGTAATTGTTTGAAGTGGCTTACACTTCTAAATAAACCCACAGACAACAGTTTAGATATGTCAATCAGGTGTTTGTTTATTTTACGTCTTTTGTATATTTTACACCGTAATAGTTGATTTATATAGCTATGTTTGCTTTGTGAGTAAGATAATATGAAGCCGCTATCAGATTATGTTCTTGTTTGCACAGTGACGGTTCTCCAAATAGTGTAAATGTTTTTCTTATCCACACTAGAGCTACCTCAGTTCAGTTGCACCACTGAAAATGAGGGGCAGACGAGGTTTTTGATATTAAGATCTGCAATGTAGAATAGTTGAAGGTAATGAAGGATGGCCATTTGGGTTTGTTATTCATCTTTGTCATATTGGATTATGTAACCTGCAAAAGCAGTCAGCAATGTAATGAAATCAAGGTGAGTTCTTATAATGTCCATCCTTGGGACTATGCAAATTACTTCAGACCTGTTCATACATTCTCAATATTTTCAAGAAATGCATACATTCAGCAGTTGCTGTGCGAAGGCTATTTGTCCACACATATATATATATATATATATATATATATATATATATATATATATATATATATATCCGCTTCTGTTTATAGCCAGGTACCCATTGCTCTACAGAACTGGCATTGTGTCTGTTTACTGCCCTGTCTTGTGCTGATTGAGATTAGTAGACATATTCAGCGGAGATAACAATGGCATCTTCTAACCTGTAGGATCTCATTAGTGCCCCGGTGGGATGGCATGTCTCCGAGATATGTTTGTAGGTTGACACTGTGTGTTTGTCAGGTGTAGTCCCAACTACGTTACATGTTCACATACGCATGTCAAATAGATCGGTGTGGAGATTTGTGATAAGATCAGCACTCGGGACATCACCATTTAACTCTAAGATGGTGATGTTAATCTTGTGAACACGTCTGTGAAACATCGTTGGTCTTGATCATGGTGGTTTCTGTGAGATGTTGAGATTGTTGGAGACAGTTTGGAGGTCTGATAAGATGGAGCTGTTATGTGTTCAAAGATGCGTGATGTCCACAAAGTCCCCGGTCAGGAGTCAGTGTCACGTCAGGCAGGAGTGACCTGTCGTGGGAGTGGCTGTCTTCGCTGACACTGTGAGGGGAATGTTGGGTGGGGAGAGAGGAAGGGAGAAAGAGGGGAAAAGGGATGTAGGAAGGAGAGGGAGAAATAGGGAAGAACAGGATGTATGGAGGGAGAGGGAAGAAATGGATATAGGGAGGAGAGGGAGAAAGAGGGAATAAATGGATGTAGAGGGAGTGGGAGAAAGATGGAAAAGGGAAGGGAAGGGAAGGGAAGGGCAGGGCAGGGCAGGGCAGAAAGGGAGGAACTTGACAGCAATGATAGGAATATATCGGCTTCAGTTATTTTTTCTGAACTCATCGGATCAGTTTGATTCCAGATTTGATTGCAGAGTAACCAACTACAAGTACAACTGTCTTAGTCTATCCTAAACGAATTCAACCCGGGTCTATGAAAGATGCCAGTAGTTTCCTCGGAGGTGGCAAGTTGTGAGGTAGTTTGTACACCAGTCCAGTGAAGCAATGCACAGGATTCTGACTAGCTTCTAAGTTGTAGGTGGTGATATGATTAATGACTTAGTTGCCTGCGGACAGTGGCCTAGCGCTGGGCAGACTCATTCAATTCCACCTTAGGTGACTTAGCAAGACAGATATTGCACCTGCCTTATGCAATAATCAATAGCTGCTGACTTACACATGTGGCTCAGTGAGGCCCTGTGCATCCGATATATAGGTTACAGTCCACAGTGGTCTGGATCATAAGGTGTGGCTCACAAGACTATAACATTCAAGTTACATTCGCAAGAGGTGAACATTTTGATTTCCGGTTTGTGCACTTTGTCCTAATTAGGAATTGTAAGTCTACAGTTACCTGTTGGATCCCAGAGTTACTCTAACAGAGCATTTAGTATGTTCATGATGGTCTAGTCATCATTATGCTGCAGCACTCATGGTAGTCATGTGACTTTGTTGGTGTTCATCACATGACAGTAGTTCACTGCTGACAAGGGCATCGTGAAGGTTTGAAGAGCTCCGTCAGCCTAACTATGTATTCAGAAAGGTAACATTTCTAAATTACAAACATAAGCAACCTATACACTGAAAGGTATTACCAGTTTGAGTAATGCATTTGAAATAATTTCTTTAAGACATGTTTTTGATGTTTATATTGGATTAAATGATAGTGCATGTCATTTGTGGTTTGAAACGTAAATATTATGTCCGTATAAAAATTTGAATTGAGTTAATCAGTATATCAAAAGAAATCAACCGCCTGTTACCTTGCGCAAGAAACTGAATTACACAGATGGCATCGTTGTCATGTAAAACTGAAATGTTTCCTGTGAATATATAACGCCCCACTGACAAAATATACCTTAACTATGCTGAGTTACCCAGCAACTGTTTTGGGAAAAGGCAGTCACCCACACTAAATCTTTTGAAAATTAAGTATATTACATTGTTGCTGTGTGTACCAGAAATAGGTCACGTGCTAATGTGCAGCACAACAAAATGCTAACATGTGACGTACATAGTTGTTGCAGTGTTTCACAGTTTTAAAACATCAATAATTGAAAAGGTATGCCGTATTTTTTACATCCAGTGACATAGATGTAGATGGCATAAAAATATTATCTTTACAATGATAAGAAAAACATGAAATTCCGTAACTGGAATGCCATATACAGCCTTTTGAAATAGTGAGCCCCGCATATTCTAAAACTCCTGGATAAATTAAACAAGTCTAACAGGCCTGCTAGATTACATGCATGATTTCAGCCCGATACATGCAAAATGATGGAGATATGGGTCCACAAATATACATATATGCAGAGAAAAACTGTTTTATAATATAGACGTCATAACCAGGACGATATTCTCCATCTTCTTGTCTATATTTAATGCATGGAGACAGCTGTCACCCGGTCTTCCAAGTCTTCAGTCTGCTATTTAGAGTCCTTGCCTGGATTTGCGTTCAGCCGAATGAATGTGTGTTCACACCTACTCAGACATGTCTGTGAAATATGTATGCAAATACAACACCCTGGGTCTCCTGGTAAATAGTCGCATTTCATGGTAGAGCTGACCTTCGGTATCACAATAGTGGTTTTTTTGTCGGCACTAAAGTATACAACAACAATTGCCTTTGGGAGTTGTATCAGCACGGCCAATTTCATGCACCTGGAGTCTGAGGCACTGACAGGAGATTTATCAGGATTGCCACAAAGAGCATTAAACCCAGGTAGTGTTTTCAGTACCTTTCTTTAAGAGCTCTTAGCATAGTGTTGCTCTTTAAAATTGATTTCACTGTATAACAATGATGTATATATTGACAACACATCACTAGGATATGCCACTGGGACACTTGGTGTGTCATGGAAATACTGTTGTCAGTGATACAGCACCTTTATTGTATTTTGAAAACGTTCATTAAATTTAACAACAAATTCTGTGTAATGGTGGATTTTCATAATGAGCTCAACATCTTAGTGAAAAGTTCCCGTGATGACAGTACCACAGAAAACACCCATGACCTTGTTAAATGTAGTTTTTTAATGAAAACAAATGTTGACAGGAACACATTCACAGTAGAAACAGGATTTGCATATTCTTTAAAGTAATCACGATTACATGCTAAAGTAATCGTAATCCATTACATTTGTTTTCTGTGTGATCATCTCATAAGCATACTCATACGTCTTCATAGTAATCGTAAGCAATTACATTTGTATTGTAATCACTTCATCTGTGGACCACAGATCCACTGTTGATGGCTCCAGTTAGATGTAACTGTGTCTTCAGTAGGCTGATGCAGCTATGTGGCTGGCAGACAGACACAGCCGTCTAAAGAGCTAAATGTAAGACCTGTAAATCCTGATCAAATACATTTGCATGAATATGACCGGGGACAGTGTTAAAAGTCGGATTGATGTCACAGGGGGTATTGTGCGATATGTATTACATGTGTTAGTGTGTGTCTCCACACATTCCGTGTTGTCGTCTCGTCTCGTCTCACTCGTAAACACGCTGTGGTAGGTAGGTAGGTGTAATGATCAATCGTGTTGTAGAATGAATAATTTGTTATCAAAACCAAGCCACTCTTATGCACCCGCAGTTGTGCAATTTATTATCGGCTCTGAAAAGCTTCGGTTGATTTTGCGTGGGTTTTGCTCACTTTGTATGTTCCTGGTTTTGTAGCGTAATCATCATAATACTCTAAAAATAAATATGTTGAAGATAATACAATTGAAAAAAGGTCTAAGTATAATGGATATTTGTCTTGTCGATATTATGTGGTTTTTAAGTACTTATTGATCTTATTGTTGTTATTATTATAATCTTTTTAACACATATTTAAGTGATCCAACTTGTTACTGAAATCTTTAGATCTATAATTTAAAAACATTTGTATGTATAAAGGCTACCTGGTAAATTTGCTATTGATATAAAGTGTTCTTATGTACATTATAATTGTTATTAAATTATTGTTATATTATTTATATATATTTATATATATATTTATTCACTTATCTATCCCGTTACTGTGTCATCTGGACTTGTTGTAGTCTGAAAAATACAATACATTAAATATAATACTTAGTCCCCGACCAAACTGCATAGACCAAACCCAGAGCATTGTTTGCTGTTATTCTTTGTCACTCATAAAACATCCAAATGGAAGAATAAATATTACATCGTGCATGCAGCAGCTAGCCTGAGGCGGGTGGGCAATAGACAAGTCCCATTTGGGCAGCAGACTGCCTGCTAATAATTACGAGTCCTCATATTTGTATGTGTCCAAATACATATGTATTGATTTTGTGGACACCAAACTTAATTGCTCTATATATTTTGCCCTATATGTACATATTGAATGGTTGAAAATGCTTTTTTCAGATGTCTGTATAAATCCAGTATTTATTTATGACTATCTATCTTCTATTACTCTATCACTATCACTATCACTACCTAGGGTATTTCACAACTATCTCAACTATCACTCTTTCACAGGTTACTCAGCCAAAGTAAATTATTTCGCAATTTCAAACAAATGGGTGCCTACTTAATCTGATTGCACATGATTTCAATGCCACCATTTTGAATACGAATGAACCTTGTTATGGATTGGCTATATCAACTGGGGAGGCAGAGTGGTGTGTGATAATGTTTACTGATGGAGCTGATATAAAATACTGTGATAAATGAATCATTTCTTTCATGGCAGGTGATGGCAGTTCAATATTCATACAGCTCAGTGTTGAGATAGATTGGTTTAGGTAATTGTCTTGACATGTCAGCCTAAAGTCGTTGGCAGGTAGTTTCACCGTAACCAGGTTAATTTGATTGACACCAGGTTTCGTCTCTGGTGGTCCGTCGTTGTGTCGGAGAGCGACTCGAACTGAGCATGTGTGAAAATTCCATATTTCTTCTTTCCTCATGTATCATTCATGGGTAGTTTTTTCCCTAGCCTTCAAATAGCTCAGGCCTCCTCCTTCCAGCAAAACTTGTGTCCCTCGGGAGCCTGTGGTGGAAAAGGGGACAGATTAGTATTTTTCAGGGTTCACAACGTAAATGAAGCGACACTAATTTGTTGATGATACTCCCTACTGGCAATTGATGGAACCAATACAATTATTTTGAGTTTAAGGACATGGACATATTTAATGGAATACCCGGTAATCGTACTTAATAGTTGTATAATCATTGGTAAAAAAAGTGTATTCATTAAACACATCAGTTACCTGGGTTAAAAAGGCTTAGTACGAGTATTTGATTACATCAGTAAGGTAATAGTTAGACTTGATTAAATTCACACTTACAAATTTATAAATCATTTCATAATAGTTGAGTTTCGCTTTATGATTACTTTGATAGTATAACCATGTAGTAATTTAAATCACATTGCAAGGATAGCAAATTATTTCCATACACAGCAAAGTATAGGAAATCAGTACCTCTAACCCAGTCATATTTAAGTCACTTTGTTTGTATCTTAAGGGTGACCTTAATAGCAAGGTTCTTCTGTATTATAAAAAAAATACAAAGAAATGTATATATATATTATAAAAAAATTAAATACAATTTGTGAACAGCCTTAAATATGGTTACTATGTTTACATTGTGGCCACTGGGAAGTTGATACTGATCTTGTACCAAAACACAAACAGTCATCAAAGTAGTTGTTATAATTGTCAACTTTGTGAAAGATGTGGCCTACTCGGCAGTAGGAGATATTTATCGTTCATAAACGAGACAAATGCCAGGCACGGGATATAGACAGTAAATAAAATATTTTGACGTAATAGCCAGTCGTTCTCACATGAACTACCTGGGTAATTGCACACAGCTGGTACTTTGTGAGTTGTGTGATCATGTGACGTACCAGAAATGGTTTATTATTTCTAGCAACTCTTGTGGTTGTCGTATGTGTGTTAGCTGGATTTTTATTTCCTTACATAAATAGCTAGGTGCATCAAACTTTGCCTTATAATAATAATAACAACATGAACATTTATATAGTGCCCCTTTCAACCCAAACTGCTCAAAGGCGCTTCACATGTTCGATAATTAAAACAAGTCACAAATATACAAGGTCATTATTTAAAAATTAGACATAGATACTAAAAACGTAAAAATGCAATATTTTGAAAAACGGCACAAAATCAAAACTAACTGTTTAAGAAAAGTAAATTACAAAGACTTTACAGTATATTACGATTTTCTAGAAAATATGCAATACAAATACAAAAATGTCATAAATAAAAAAAAATTAAATGCCTTTACAAGTCAAATGTCAGAAATGGGCGGTGATTGTGTTTCTAGTTCTGGTTTTCAAGAAAATGGATTTTTGCGAGAACTTGGATACATGTTCACTCAACTGTATGAATGACTACCTGGCTGTAGACAGTGGTGAATATTTGCATATGCATAATCTTTTGCAGACTAATTGCAGCATGGCTGAATGGTTCACAAAGAAGTCGAGATGATGTTTGATTGAACAAGTATAAAGCGCTTTGAGCAATTCTAAGCACTCAGTACGGCACTATATAAGACTTTACCTTTGACACGGATTCATAACCCGAGTCATTCTAATTTGTTTACATTATCTAGTGCTGTTGATGTGCAGTATTGGGTAGTTTTACCATTTAATCGCTAGATGGCTGCATCATTTCCCCACTGCGAAACAAAAATATGATGATCAACACAATTTAGATATAATGATTATGACGTATTGCTTTTTATAAATCTCAAAGAATAATTAGGGTCAAAAACAACTTTGCACAGTCACAGAGTTGCATTGATGAGGTTACGCGATAATAAAAAATGGTGGCAAAATTTCAAAAAACCACATCAAAAACACTTGAAACTGTGAATGAAATGAACATTTGCTTGCGCCTTTAGTTGGAAGCAGACTTAAGTAGGAGACTGAGTGAGTAGAGATGGGTAATTGAAGACAGTCTGGGCAACAGAAGGTGTTATAATAAAGAAAAGATCAAAATTAAGATGAATTGATAGTGCTAGATGAAACACCATCAAAATAGAGTAAGAGAACAGAGTGTAAATGGTTATGTTTTTTGACAAACTCACACAACTCCTTCCCTTGGGATATTTGGGACTGCATAATAACTCCAGTGGATGCAGTCAACCATGACCACGGCTGTGCAAAAAGCTGATATTTGTGTGCTGAGGTATTAAAACAGGAAGGCATCAGTGAGTAGGACTGTCTGTGAGAGAGACGACTCTAATAGTCACACAGCAAGAGTCTTCTCAGTTCAAACTGCAGGTGTTAATTATTAATGGAGGGACACATTTATGATACCTGCAGTTAACTTACAGCTGGTGCATCACAATTAGTGAAGACAGTAGGACTCAGACTGTTTATTATATAATAGCATTAGTGCGAGATGCTATCAGCTACTCTTATCAATTGCTCAAGGTCATCAATATAATACTGTTCATCGTTCTAGAATAAATATGGTGCAGAAACACAGACAACCAAATTATGCCTAACACGCCCAGAACAGTCACAATTTGAGTGTCTTACTGTGGAATGTTAACGTTAATTGTTAACAGAACATTCAAATAATAAATACCGACTTAAGATGGAGGTGGGTGTTGCAAACTAGAAAATTAATACTCTTTGAAGTGGAGCCCTGGTTTGTAGGCAACTGTGTCAACTTGAAAATTTACATAGATTCAGCAAAAGTCCTGTTCATAATTGGAAACTGTGTCCATTCTGATTAAGCAAGGTTGCTTCACGAGCCAACTCCTTTCATCAGATTCTGATGCTGTTCAGCAAATATTGCTTTCTTTATGGGTCAAGCACTGACACATTATTTTTCCCTGCATTTAAATTCCAGCTTGTGAGTATGTTGATTTTGAAGGCAATATGAAAAGCCTGAGTGAGACAGACAGACGGACAGAGGGCCAGAGGGGGAGAGGCAGACAGACAGACAGACAGATAGACAGACAGACAGAGGGCGAGAGGGGGAGAGGGAGACACACAGACAGAGGCAGAGGGAGAGGAGACAGACAGACAGAGGGCCAGAGGGGAGAGGAGACAGACAGACAGAGGGCCAGAGGGGGGAGAGGGAGACAGACAGACAGAGGGCGAGAGGGAGGGACAACAGACAGCAGAGGGGGAGGGAGACAGACAGACAGAACAGGGCCAGAGGGGAGAGGGAGACAAAGACAGACAGACGGGCCGAGGGAGGAGACAGACAGACAGACAGAGGGCCAGAGGGGGGAGAGAGGAAGACAGACAGACAGACAGAGGGCCAGAGGGGGGAGAGGGAGACACAGACAGACAGACAGAGGAGGGGGGCCAGAGGGGAGGGGGAGAGGGAGACAGACAGACAGAGGGCCAGAGGGGGGAGAGGGAGACAGACAGACAGACGGGCCAGAGGGGGGAGAGGGAGACAGACAGACAGAGGGCCAGAGGGGGGAGAGCGAGACAGACAGACAGAGGAACAGTGGGGCAGACAGTGAGAAGGAGGGAAAGGATGAAACGTTGGATGAACATTCCCCATAGAACTGCCACAGTCCGTCCATGGTGGTTCACTTGTAGAGCACAGTGGCATAATAAATGGCTATAGCATTGGACTTGGTCGACAAATTCTATGTTCAAATTGTCCTGCTGCTGTTTAAACTTTGGTTTATTCACACGCTCTGCTCCAGTCCATCAGCCCTGTCTACCAAAAAATTCTTTGTGAAGTAATTGCTGCATAGTTTGATTCTTCCCAGAGAAATTGAGATGGTGTTTGAATGAACAGGCCTGCTGCTTTTTAAGTGTTTTTGAGCAAATTTAGGTTGCATCTAATTTAAATTGTAGCGTTACCTTCATATTATTATACTCGACGAATGAATTTCAGTTTAAGATCTTGGCACTCTCTGCAATCTTGTAAACTGGAAATGTTCATTAGCGACGCTCCCGCTGTATGTTTAACTGTGTGTGACACTGAAATAGTTTCCTCAATAATACATCAGCTGCTTTTTATTGCGTTTTAAATATACTTAGTAAAAAGTAATAAGTTGTTGACAAATGATCGATGGGGCTTATTTTCAAACACCTTTTGACAAGTGCTGTGTGTGTTTTGCCAAACTGTACTAACTGTATAGATTATCGATTAGTATGAAGGCGAAAGTGCTCTGTAGCTTACAATTTCCATAAGGATCATGTTAGTGTAACGCACTTTGAAAGTTCTCCATAAATTCTCCATCTGATTATGTTTATGGATGGGTCTTACTGAAGTGCACTTTGTCTTAGTGAACCCATCCCCTGATCTGATGTCAAAACAGAACAGGCAATGATCTAGCTTGTGCAAAACTTTTGCAATGACATAAACGCCATGAGTCAGTGTTGAGCAACCAGTTACTGTGTCAGTGTATCTTAGTACACAGCCCTACAGGGCTGTATATGATATTAGTTTGTCCATGACATATCTTAGTACACAGCCTGTAGGGCTGTGTATGATATTAGTTTGTCCATGACATATCTTAGTACACAGCCTGTAGGGCTATATATGGTATTAGTTTGTCCATGACATATCTTAGTACACAGCCTGTAGGGCTATATATGGTATTAGTTTGTCCATGACATATCTTAGTACACAGCCTGTAGGGCTATATATGGTATTAGTTTGTCCATGACACATCTTAGTACACAGCCTGTAGGGCTATATATGATATTAGTTTGTCCATGACATATCTTAGTACACAGCCTGTAGGGCTATATATGATATTAGTTTGTCCATGACACATCTTAGTACACAGCCTGTAGGGCTATATATGATATTAGTTTGTCCATGACATATCTTAGTACACAGCCTGTAGGGCTGTATATGATATTAGTTTGTCCATGACATATCTTAGTACACAGCCTGTAGGGCTATATATGGTATTAGTTTGTCCATGACACATCTTAGTACACAGCCTGTAGGGCTATATATGATATTAGTTTGTCCATGACATATCTTAGTACACAGCCTGTAGGGCTATATATGATATTAGTTTGTCCATGACACATCTTAGTACACAGCCTGTAGGGCTATATATGATATTAGTTTGTCCATGACATATCTTAGTACACAGCCTGTAGGGCTGTATATGATATTAGTTTGTCCATGACATATCAATATTTCACCAACATATTTTAAGTTGATGTTCCACTTGCCTTCACTAAAGTTCACTTTGTGTGAATTGAACAACATTGTTTAAGTTCACGGTTTTTTATTTGGCAATTACCTGGTAGATTGTTTCTTTTATTGAAGCAAAAAATACATGTCATCAAGGAGTAGTTTAAAAGCTTCAGAATGTACCAGTTTGAAGATAGTTTTAAAAATGACGAGTCAACCTGGGTCATGTCTTTAGGTATTAAAAATGACGAGTCAACCCATTATTCATGTCTTTAGGTATCGCAAAAAACTATAAGTATGTGGTACACGTGAAAGTATTATTATAACATCATTGTTTATACAGCTATGGTAGGGTTGGCAGCGACCAGTTTAAATTATGAGAAATGGTTTCGTATTAATAATTATTATATAAACCAGCTGGTAACAAACTTAATTGGCTCCGCTGTCTGCCCGGAATCGTACATGATATATTTGATTATTACATTTGTTGTTTATACATACTGTTTGTTTGTATGATTCCAAAAAAATAAATATTCATTCATTTATTCATTCATTCATGTCTTTAGGTATTAAAAATGACGAGTCAACCCAAGTCATGTCTTTAGGTATTAAAAATGACAAGTCAACCCAAGTCATGTCTTTAGGTATTAAAAATGACAAGTCAACCCAAGTCATGTCTTTAGGTATTACAAATGACGAGTCAACCCAAGTCATGTCTTTAGGTATTAAAATGACAGTCAACCCAAGTCATGTCTTTAGGTATTAAAAATGACGAGTCAACCCAAGTCATGTCTTTAGGTATTAAAAATGACGAGTCAACCCAAGTCATGTCTTTAGGTATTAAAAATGACAAGTCAACCCAAGTCATGTCTTTAGGTATTAAAAATGACGAGTCAACCCAAGTCATGTCTTTAGGTATTAAAAATGACAAGTCAACCCAAGTCATGTCTTTAGGTATTACAAATGACGAGTCAACCCAAGTCATGTCTTTAGGTATTAAAAATGACGAGTCAACCCAAGTCATGTCTTTAGGTATTACAAATGACGAGTCAACCCAAGTCATGTCTTTAGGTATTAAAAATGACGAGTCAACCCAAGTCATGCCTTTAGGTATTAAAAATGACGAGTCAACCCAAGTCATGCCTTTAGGTATTAAAAATGACGAGTCAACCCAAGTCATGTCTTTAGGTATTAAAATGAGAGTCAACCCAAGTCATGTCTTTAGGTATTAAAAATGACGAGTCAACCCAAGTCATGTCTTTAGGTATTAAAAATGAGAGTCAACCCAAGTCATGTCTTTAGGTATTAAAATGACAGTCAACCCAAGTCATGTCTTTAGGTATTAAAATGAGAGTCAACCCAAGTCATGTCTTTAGGTATTACAAATGACGAGTCAACCCAAGTCATGTCTTTAGGTATTAAAAATGACAGTCAACCCAAGTCATGTCTTTAGGTATTAAAAATGACAGTCAACCCAAGTCATGTCTTTAGGTATTACAAATGACGAGTCAACCCAAGTCATGTCTTTAGGTATTACAAATGACGAGTCAACCCAAGTCATGTCTTTAGGTATTAAAATGACAGTCAACCCAAGTCATGTCTTTAGGTATTAAAAATGACGAGTCAACCCAAGTCATGTCTTTAGGTATTAAAAATGAGAGTCAACCCAAGTCATGTCTTTAGGTATTAAAAATGACGAGTCAACCCAAGTCATGTCTTTAGGTATTAAAAATGACGAGTCAACCCAAGTCATGTCTTTAGGTATTACAAATGACGAGTCAACCCAAGTCATGTCTTTAGGTATTACAAATGACGAGTCAACCCAAGTCATGTCTTTAGGTATTACAAATGACGAGTCAACCCAAGTCATGTCTTTAGGTATTAAAAATGACGAGTCAACCCAAGTCATGTCTTTAGGTATTAAAAATGAAGAGTCAACCCGGGTCATGTCTTTAGGTATTAAAAATGACAAGTCAACCCAAGTCATGTCTTTAGGTATTAAAATGACGAGTCAACCCAAGTCATGTCTTTAGGTATTAAAAATGACAAGTCAACCCAAGTCATGTCTTTAGGTATTACAAATGACGAGTCAACCCAAGTCATGTCTTTAGGTATTAAAAATGACAAGTCAACCCAAGTCATGTTTTTAGGTATTAAAAATGACAGTCAACCCAAGTCATGTCTTTAGGTATTAAAAATGACGAGTCAACCCAAGTCATGTCTTTAGGTATTACAAATGACGAGTCAACCCAAGTCATGTCTTTAGGTATTACAAATGACGAGTCAACCCAAGTCATGTCTTTAGGTATTAAAAATGACAAGTCAACCCAAGTCATGTCTTTAGGTATTAAAAATGACGAGTCAACCCAAGTCATGTCTTTAGGTATTAAAAATGACGAGTCAACCCAAGTCATGTCTTTAGGTATTAAAAATGACGAGTCAACCCAAGTCATGTCTTTAGGTATTACAAATGACGAGTCAACCCAAGTCATGTCTTTAGGTATTAAAAATGACGAGTCAACCCAAGTCATGTCTTTAGGTATTAAAAATGAGAGTCAACCCGTCATGTCTTTAGGTATTAAAAATGACAGTCAACCCAAGTCATGTCTTTAGGTATTAAAAATGACGAGTCAACCCAAGTCATGTCTTTAGGTATTAAAAATGACAGTCAACCCAAGTCATGTCTTTAGGTATTAAAAATGAGAGTCAACCCAAGTCATGTCTTTAGGTATTAAAAATGACAGTCAACCCAAGTCATGTCTTTAGGTATTAAAAATGACAAGTCAACCCAAGTCATGTCTTTAGGTATTAAAAATGAGAGTCAACCCAAGTCATGTCTTTAGGTATTAAAAATGACGAGTCAACCCAAGTCATGTCTTTAGGTATTAAAAATGACAAGTCAACCCAAGTCATGTCTTTAGGTATTACAAATGACGAGTCAACCCAAGTCATGTCTTTAGGTATTACAAATGACGAGTCAACCCAAGTCATGTCTTTAGGTATTAAAAATGACAAGTCAACCCAAGTCATGTCTTTAGGTATTAAAAATGACGAGTCAACCCGGGTCATGTCTTTAGGTATTAAAAATGACAAGTCAACCCAAGTCATGTCTTTAGGTATTACAAATGAGAGTCAACCCAAGTCATGTCTTTAGGTATTAAAAATGACAGTCAACCCAAGTCATGTCTTTAGGTATTAAAAATGACGAGTCAACCCAAGTCATGTCTTTAGGTATTAAAAATGACAGTCAACCCAAGTCATGTCTTTAGGTATTAAAAATGACAGTCAACCCAAGTCATGTCTTTAGGTATTAAAAATGACAGTCAACCCAAGTCATGTCTTTAGGTATTAAAAATGACGAGTCAACCCAAGTCATGTCTTTAGGTATTAAAAATGAGAGTCAACCCAAGTCATGTCTTTAGGTATTAAAAATGACGAGTCAACCCAAGTCATGTCTTTAGGTATTAAAAATGAGAGTCAACCCAAGTCATGTCTTTAGGTATTAAAAATGACAAGTCAACCCAAGTCATGTCTTTAGGTATTAAAATGACGAGTCAACCCAAGTCATGTCTTTAGGTATTACAAATGACGAGTCAACCCAAGTCATGCCTTTAGGTATTAAAAATGACGAGTCAACCCAAGTCATGCCTTTAGGTATTAAAAATGACGAGTCAACCCAAGTCATGCCTTTAGGTATTACAAATGAGAGTCAACCCAAGTCATGTCTTTAGGTATTAAAAATGAGAGTCAACCCAAGTCATGTCTTTAGGTATTAAAAATGAGAGTCAACCCAAGTCATGTCTTTAGGTATTAAAATGACGAGTCAACCCAAGTCATGTCTTTAGGTATTACAAATGACGAGTCAACCCAAGTCATGTCTTTAGGTATTACAAATGACGAGTCAACCCAAGTCATGTCTTTAGGTATTAAAAATGACAGTCAACCCAAGTCATGTCTTTAGGTATTAAAAATGACAGTCAACCCAAGTCATGTCTTTAGGTATTACAAATGACGAAACCCAAGTCATGTCTTTAGGTATTAAAATGAAGTCAACCCAAGTCATGTCTTTAGGTATTACAAATGACGAGTCAACCCAAGTCATGTCTTTAGGTATTACAAATGACGAGTAAACCCCAAAGTCATGTCTTTAGGTATTAAAAATGACAGTCAACCCAAGTCATGTCTTTAGGTATTAAAAATGACAGTCAACCCAAGTCATGTCTTTAGGTATTAAAAATGACGAGTCAACCCAAGTCATGTCTTTAGGTATTACAAATGACGAGTCAACCCAAGTCATGTCTTTAGGTATTACAAATGACGAGTCAACCCAAGTCATGTCTTTAGGTATTACAAATGACGAGTCAACCCAAGTCATGTCTTTAGGTATTAAAAATGACGAGTCAACCCAAGTCATGTCTTTAGGTATTAAAAATGACGAGTCAACCCAAGTCATGTCTTTAGGTATTAAAAATGACGAGTCAACCCAAGTCATGTCTTTAGGTATTAAAATGACGAGTCAACCCAAGTCATGTCTTTAGGTATTACAAATGACGAGTCAACCCAAGTCATGTCTTTAGGTATTAAAAATGACGAGTCAACCCAAGTCATGTCTTTAGGTATTAAAAATGACGAGTCAACCCAAGTCATGTCTTTAGGTATTAAAAATGACGAGTCAACCCAAGTCATGTCTTTAGGTATTAAAAATGACGAGTCAACCCAAGTCATGTCTTTAGGTATTAAAAATGACGAGTCAACCCAAGTCATGTCTTTAGGTATTAAAAATGACGAGTCAACCCAAGTCATGTCTTTAGGTATTAAAAATGAAGTCAACCCAAGTCATGTCTTTAGGTATTAAAAATGAAAGTCAACCCAAGTCATGTCTTTAGGTATTAAAAATGACAGTCAACCCAAGTCATGTCTTTAGGTTTTAAAAAACGAGTCAACCCGGGTCATGTCTTTAGGTATTAAAAATGAAGTCAACCCAAGTCATGTCTTTAGGTATTAAAAATGACAAGTCAACCCAAGTCATGTCTTTAGGTATTAAAAATGACAAGTCAACCCAAGTCATGTCTTTAGGTTTTAAAAAATGACAAGTCAACCCAAGTCATGTCTTTAGGTATTAAAAATGACAAGTCAACCCAAGTCATGTCTTTAGGTATTACAAATGACGAGTCAACCCAAGTCATGTCTTTAGGTATTACAAATGACGAGTCAACCCAAGTCATGTCTTTAGGTATTAAAAATGACGAGTCAACCCAAGTCATGTCTTTAGGTATTAAAAATGACGAGTCAACCCGGGTCATGTCTTTAGGTATTAAAAATGACAAGTCAACCCAAGTCATGTCTTTAGGTATTACAAATGACGAGTCAACCCAAGTCATGTCTTTAGGTATTAAAAATGACAAGTCAACCCAAGTCATGTCTTTAGGTATTAAAAATGACAAGTCAACCTCTGTATACTACCACAATAATATCTTGGTTATGAAATATTAAAGTTGTAGTTTAGCCAGCTTTACATTTTAATAGTGGCTCTGATGTGAGTGCTGTGCAATCAGGAAACATGGTTGAATGCTGGACTGACTGCTGTAGACACAGTGGGAGAAATGCAGCTTTAGGATGAATAATAAAGAGCAATTGTCAACCCCATCTCACAGCAATAGACATCTGGACATTTCTTTGAATTCACAGCTGCTTCTGACTGATTTAAACAGACGTTTTTGTCTTGACATGTGCTAAAAGATAAAGCTGCCAATCAGTGGCTGAATGACACTGGTTCCTGGAATCATTACAGCATCAGGCAATACTGAAGTGAACCAGGTTTCACAGCAGTGTACTTGTGTCCTTACTGGAACTGTCCCAAGTATTACTGATTGCATAATGATTGTGTACTAGTGTCTGAAAGGAGAGCTTAAAGAACATATATACCCACAGCACAAGTCTGTGTTGTTTAGTTACACAAGGATATTAATTGTATGTATAAATTGAAGCTGTCTGTTATTTTGGGATAATGTTTGTAATGCTAGGTCTTATTGACCCAAGGAAGTATGTCTAATAGGCCCAAAATAGCGTTGACAATTTTACGTTTCACCCACTGATTGAAGTTTTACGTTGTAAATGTAAGTTAAATACTTAAGTACTGTTGGCAGAGATTAGCTCCTGTCACAGAGATACATGTTCCTAGCTTTGATTTACTCGGTTCCCATGCTTGTTACCCCGCAAAACCACAATTTTATTAATAACATTAATGAAGGCCTATTAAGCTGTAGCTTATAGCATGCATGACATGAACAACATTTCAAGTCATATGGAAGTTTATCAAACAAGTTTATAGAACTAAATATACAGGTCAAGGCATATTAATAGTGTTGGTGATAAAACAATGTGGATTTGATATCCAACAGTAAATAAGGCAGTAAAATTATTAACTGAATTCTTGCAATATGAAATTGTTTTCAAATGTTTTTACTCTGGCTGGCAGTCTTGTTCAATCTTAGACACTTTTATTAATACATATAACTTAGAAATAATGTCACTTTTGCAGGCATAAAACACACACACCACACGCATGCATGCCCTGCATACACACACTGTCATGCTGAGAGGGAATGCGTCACATGTTAGAGCGCTGACAGTGTGGCTGGACTGATGTTGACAGCTTTGTGACAGTGCAATACTACAGGAACATGTAAATATCATAACTTGAATAAATAGATCCCATGACTATCACATGACACAATTTATTATGCAGTTCATTGCAAATTGATCCATTTCCTGGTGACTAGCTTTGATCACGCCGCTCGCCATCGACAAACTTGTCTGGCCTTGATGGCCTTGATCCGACGCCACCAGTCAGGTTTTTTTGTCATGTGGCTGGCTGCCCGATCCTTTCATCTTTTATTTCGTTTGTTGAAGCGTATTTGAACGTTGTTAATTCACTGGTTGCACAGCAGAATGGATAAATGACCTTGCCACAGATATTGCTACAGCTATGAGGATAATTATGTGCTATAGGTCAGCAATAATACGATAACTAAATGTAGCAGTGGTCATTTGGAAGTATTATGTAAGATGTATCATTTGCATATAAATAGCTATATAATATGTGCGTGTGTGTGTGTGTGTAAAATAGAAAGAAGTGTGACTATGTGTGTGTGCGAATGTGCGTGTGTGTGTGTGCGAATGTGTGTGTGTGTGTGTGCGAATGTGCGTGTGTGTGTGTGTGTGTGTGTGCGCATGTGTGTGTGAGTGAGTGTGTGCTGTGTGTGTGAGTGAGTGTGTGCGAATGTGTGTGTGTGTGTGTGTGTGTGTGTGTGTGTGTGTGTGTGTGTGTGTGTGAGTGAGTGAGTGAGTGGTGAGTGAGTGGTGGTGTGAGTGAGTGTGTGAGTGAGTGAGTGAGTGAGTGAGTGAGTGAGTGAGTGAGTGAGTGAGTGAGTGAGTGAGTGAGTGAGTGAGTGAGTGAGTGAGTGAGTGAGTGAGTGAGTGAGTGAGTGAGTGAGTGAGTGTGTGAGTGTGAGTGTGAGTGAGTGTGTTCTATTATGTTTGGATGTATGCATGTGACACATTTTCTTTTAATTGACTACTTGCACTGTATTATAATTATTTACTTACACAACTAATATTATTATTAATTAACCACTTTTAGCAGTTATATATTTTAGAATAATAGTTAGAATTATGATTTGCATCTAAAGCGCCTGAAGGCAGCATTTATTAATTGGGCACAATTAATTTTACTATTTATCATTATTACAACCTGTTTCATTTTATGGAATGTATTTGTCACTTAGGATTAACTCGTGCAGCAAGCAGGAGAGTGAGAAGAAATGCAGGAAGTAGTCAGAAAGGTGTTATTAGAATTCAGTTGTGACTTGTTGTTAATACTTCATTACCAAGTGTCACCACAGACAGAATCAAGCAAAATGCAAGTTAGTTGAACCCAACCAACACTGACAGCAAGTCAATGCCAACATAATGGCTGACAGCTCTGAAACAGGAGCACTGGAAGGACCCTGGTCGCCTCATACATGTTGTATGCTTTTTTCACTCCAATAATCTAATTTGTCAGCACGTTCATTGCATGCGATGGCAGTTGAACAGGTGCACTGTGGTTGACTGGTCAATGTGACACCACTGGACAGTGTGGTGCACTGGTCACTCGCTGTACCTGTCACTTTGGCACCACTGGACAGTGGTCCACTGGTCACTCACTGTACCTGTCACTTTGGCACCACTGGACAGTGGTCCACTGGTCACTCTCTGTACCTGTCACTGTGACATCACTGAACAGTGTGATCCACTGGTCACTCACTGTACCTGTCACTGACACCACTGGACAGTGTGGTCCACTGGTCACTCTCTGTACCTGTCACTGTGACACCACTGGACAGTGTGATCCACTGGTCACTCACTGGACCTGTCACTGTGACACCACTGGACAGTGTGGTCCACTGGTCACTCACTGTACCTGTCACTGTGACACCACTGGACAGTGAGGTCCACTGGTCACTCTCTGTACCTGCCACTGTGACATCACTGAACAGTGTGATCCACTGGTCACTCACTGTACCTGTCACTGACACCACTGGACAGTGTGGTCCACTGGTCACTCACTGTACCTGTCACTGTGACACCACTGGACAGTGTGGTCCACTGGTCACTCACTGTACCTGTCACTGTGACACCACTGGACAGTGTGGTCCACTGGTCACTCACTGTACCTGTCACTGTGACACCACTGGACAGTGTGGTCCACTGGTCACTCACTGTACCTGTCACTGTGACACCACTGGACAGTGTGGTCCACTGGTCACTCACTGTACCTGTCACTGTGACACCACTGGACAGTGTGGTCCACTGGTCACTCGCTGTACCTGTCACTGTGACACCACTGGACAGTGTGGTCCACTGGTCACTCTCTGTACCTGTCACTGTGACACCACTGGACAGTGTGGTCCACTGGTCACTCGCTGTACCTGTCACTGCGACACCACTGGACAGTGTGGTCCACTGGTCACTCGCTGTACCTGTCACTGCGACACCACTGGACAGTGTGGTCCACTGGTCACTCTCTGTACCTGTCAGTATGACACCACTGGACAGTGTGGTCCACTGGTCACTCGCTGTACCTGTCACTGTGACACCACTGGACAGTGTGGTCCACTGGTCACTCTCTGTACCTGTCACTGTGACACCACTGGACAGTGTGGTCCACTGGTCACTCGCTGTACCTGTCACTGCGACACCACTGGACAGTGTGGTCCACTGGTCACTCGCTGTACCTGTCACTGCGACACCACTGGACAGTGTGGTCCACTGGTCACTCTCTGTACCTGTCAGTATGACACCACTGGACAGTGTGGTCCACTGGTCACTCGCTGTACCTGTCACTGTGACACCACTGGACAGTGTGGTCCACTGGTCACTCTCTGTACCTGTCACTGTGACACCACTGGACAGTGTGGTCCACTGGTCACTCGCTGTACCTGTCACTGACACCACTGGACAATGTGGTCCACTGGTCACTCTCTGTACCTGTCACTGTGACATCACTGAACAGTGTGATCCACAGGTCACTCACTGTACCTGTCACTGACACCACTGGACAGTGTGGTCCACTGGTCACTCTCTGTACCTGTCACTGTGACACCACTGGACAGTGTGGTCCACTGGTCACTCGCTGTACCTGTCACTGACACCACTGGACAGTGTGGTCCACTGGTCACTCACTGTACCTGTCACTGTGACACACTGGACAGGTCTCTATTGCCTCGTTGATGTTGAAACTATGGTTTGTCACACGTTCATAGGAATTGCTGCAGAGTACCTAAATGATACACATTTGGACTCCTAAGAAAAGTAAAATGTTCAGCTATTAAATATAACCAGTACAAGAAAATGATTATAGTTGAATAAATGTTTAGAGTGTCTGACTTTCTAAAAACATACCGTGTTGAAAAACACATACATGAAATATTAATGTAGGTAAGTTAGAAGTTGTGCAGTCAGTAACTGAATGGTTTATTGTTGAGAAACTTTATAGTAAATGTGGTTAAGTTTTACTACAGCACCAGAAAATACATTGGAATGGCCACCTACATAACGTTTGATATGGTCCGTTTGCAGGTAATACAGTTCAGAAAAGTAGTTTTCCTGAATCCATTTGGTTGCATTGTTGGTGATCTGACTTGTGTCAGAACCATTGATGGATCAGCTTGGAAAAAAGACTGGTGCAAATATCTGCAGAGTTGTTACATTTGAGGAGAGCTATAGTCATTTATAAAATCTCTATTGCCATGCCAGCGATAATGGGCTGAAGGCCATTGACAACAGTATTATGATTGATTCTTGTTCAACTGACACATTCTGACTGGCGGTCAGTATCAGTACTTTGGGCCACTTATCAGTTTTCGCCAGTACTGCAGCACGGGTATAGCAAGTTGCTGGTTTATTAACACTCTTCTTGTGAGCCGATAAACAAATGTCTACTAATTTCAATTCTTAAGTACAAACTGAAATGAACCTCTAATATTCCTAATCTGAATTAAATGTGAACTAAAATGTTCAAGACCCATTTTTGTTTTCTTTTTTCTGTTCATTTTCTATACATTTCTAGAGTAGTCATTATTGATAAATTATCATGGCAGTAAGGGCGACTGGAATAGCAAGGTTGGTGTTTGAGTTGGTACACAAAATTGCAGTTGTGGAATTGTTGATTTTTTTATATCCATGTCCTCAATGCATGTCCACCGGGATACCATCCCACAACTGTAGTTCACCTGTTACTCACTAGATGGTGTGTATGTTGTGAATACAGAATGTCATATGTTGTAATAACATGTCACGAACAGCTCGTAAAAACGGTTGCAAAAATTCAGTAGTACATGGCTTTGATGTGCCAGAACGGAAGTGTTAGGGTATATGTAAGATTTTTTAAATTTTATTTTAACTGACAGCGAGACAAACCACACTGTCTGTGTTAATCATTGCATTTCCATCCTAATCATCCCCTTCACAGTAGTGGCCATACTAACTCTGATAACCCATTTTTATCAGCGCTGACACAACTAATTTGATCAGGCGGTTCTTGTCAACATTACCGAAGTTTACGTTTGTAAGAGCGATCCTTTGGCTAATGGAACCTGCCAGGGAGAGGGAAGTGGTCTAACGAATGCACCAGGCTCCGGTGATTGGTGGGAATTGATGCAGCGTCTGAAACTAATCCATCAGCGTGATAGAAGATGGTGATTCTGTGTGGACTGATACGTTCCTTTGGTTGGCATAATGAGGTTTCTTGCCCAAGTCTGTTGTCACAGACACAAGGGGCTGCAGCAGTCACGAGTGTTAACGTGATCAGTCGCTTCAGTCTGCCACTTCATTGGCACTGAGTGGGGTGGCAAACGTTTCTACCACCCGACTGGAGAGGCTGAGTCACGGGGTAGATTGCATAATACCCTCAGTAGAGTGACACAGTGAGGCAGTACTGAAACGTAGGCGGTCTGCAAGGACCACATACATGCACGTAGGTATTGAATCATGTGGTCGTTGTCTTTTCCATTTTCTCGTGCAGTGGTGGTGTGTTTGTGAATTGCTCCATGGATGCATGTTGCATGAGTTTCACAGTGGCTGTTCTAGGTGAGGGAATTCATTGTTGATCCGAGCCCAAGCTAGTGGTGGTCATGAAATGTTGTGCATGTTGTTGTAGGCTAGTTGTTGCTGATGAAGCACTTACCTGTAGGTAGCTATGAGAACTAGGTCAAATGAAAAACTGTATTGCAACAATTGATAATTATGGTAACCACAATAATCATTACAGTAATTGCAGTAACCATTACTGTAACCACTACGATTGTGACCACTACACGTGTACTAACTTAACCACGGTTACTGTAACCATCTCGACAAAAACAACCACAACAACTATATGAAGTGACAGTAACCAATGAGTTGTGTATAGGCTACATTTTATACTCTTCAGTCCAACAGTCAGCAGCAACATGAAAGCATCCAAACACCATTGTACCTCACCTCAGTCCCACAGTCAGCAGCAACATGAAAGCAACCAAACACCATTGTACCTCACCTCAGTCCCACAGTCAGCAGCAACATGACAGCATCCAGACACCATTGTACCTCACCTCAGTCCCACAGTCAGCAGCAACATGAAAGCAACCAAACACCATTGTACCTCACCTCAGTCCCACAGTCAGCAGCAACATGAAAGCAACCAGACACCATTGTACCTCACCTCAGTCCCACAGTCAGCAGCAACATGACAGCAACCAGACACCATTGTACCTCACCTCAGTCCCACAGTCAGCAGCAACATGACAGCAACCAAACACCATTGTACCTCACCTCAGTCCCACAGTCAGCAACAACATGACAGCATCCAGACACCATTGTACCTCACCTCAGTCCCACAGTCAGCAGCAACATGACAGCAACCAAACACCATTGTACCTCACCTCAGTCCAACAGTCAGCAGCAACATGACAGCATCCAAACACCATTGTACCTCACCTCAGTCCCACAGTCAGCAGCAACATGACAGCATCCAAACACCATTGTACCTCACCTCAGTCCCACAGTCAGCAGCAACATGACAGCATCCAAACACCATTGTACCTCACCTCAGTCCCACAGTCAGCAGCAACATGACAGCAACCAAACACCATTGTACCTCACCTCAGTCCCACAGTCAGCAGCAACATGACAGCATCCAGACACCATTGTACCTCACCTCAGTCCCACAGTCAGCAGCAACATGACAGCAACCAAACACCATTGTACCTCACCTCAGTCCCACAGTCAGCAGCAACATGACAGCATCCAAACACCATTGTACCTCACCTCAGTCCAACAGTCAGCAGCAACATGACAGCATCCAGACACCATTGTACCTCACCTCAGTCCCACAGTCAGCAGCAACATGACAGCATCCAGACACCATTGTACCTCACCTCAGTCCAACAGTCAGCAGCAACATGACAGCATCCAAACACCATTGTACCTCACCTCAGTCCCACAGTCAGCAGCAACATGACAGCAACCAAACACCATTGTACCTCACCTCAGTCCCACAGTCAGCAGCAACATGACAGCAACCAAACACCATTGTACCTCACCTCAGTCCCACAGTCAGCAGCAACATGACAGCATCCAAACACCATTGTACCTCACCTCAGTCCCACAGTCAGCAGCAACATGACAGCATCCAAACACCATTGTACCTCACCTCAGTCCCACAGTCAGCAGCAACATGACAGCAACCAAACACCATTGTACCTCACCTCAGTCCAACAGTCAGCAGCAACATGACAGCATCCAAACACCATTGTACCTCACCTCAGTCCCACAGTCAGCAGCAACATGACAGCATCCAGACACCATTGTACCTCACCTCAGTCCCACAGTCAGCAGCAACATGACAGCAACCAAACACCATTGTACCTCACCTCAGTCCCACAGTCAGCAGCAACATGACAGCATCCAAACACCATTGTACCTCACCTCAGTCCCACAGTCAGCAGCAACATGACAGCATCCAAACACCATTGTACCTCACCTCAGTCCCACAGTCAGCAGCAACATGACAGCAACCAAACACCATTGTACCTCACCTCAGTCCAACAGTCAGCAGCAACATGACAGCATCCAAACACCATTGTACCTCACCTCAGTCCCACAGTCAGCAGCAACATGACAGCATCCAAACACCATTGTACCTCACCTCAGTCCCACAGTCAGCAGCAACATGACAGCATCCAAACACCATTGTACCTCACCTCAGTCCCACAGTCAGCAGCAACATGACAGCAACCAAACACCATTGTACCTCACCTCAGTCCCACAGTCAGCAGCAACATGACAGCATCCAGACACCATTGTACCTCACCTCAGTCCCACAGTCAGCAGCAACATGACAGCAACCAAACACCATTGTACCTCACCTCAGTCCCACAGTCAGCAGCAACATGACAGCATCCAAACACCATTGTACCTCACCTCAGTCCAACAGTCAGCAGCAACATGACAGCATCCAGACACCATTGTACCTCACCTCAGTCCCACAGTCAGCAGCAACATGACAGCATCCAGACACCATTGTACCTCACCTCAGTCCAACAGTCAGCAGCAACATGACAGCATCCAAACACCATTGTACCTCACCTCAGTCCCACAGTCAGCAGCAACATGACAGCAACATGACAGCAACCAAACACCATTGTACCTCACCTCAGTCCCACAGTCAGCAACAACATGACAGCATCCAAACACCATTGTACCTCACCTCAGTCCCACAGTCAGCAACAACATGACAGCAACCAAACACCATTGTACCTCACCTACCAGTGACATCTTACCATTGTCATGCTGACAAAAACTTAAACAGCAACTAATTAGCAATTAATTTAATACACTAACTTGATGTTGTTTAATACACTAACTCGACGTTGAAATAACTTCAGGTCTGTCTGACAGAGATGGCACCACCTAGATGTCAAGGTCACACACTCTTTCACTTTCACATTCTCTGAACACTGACCTTTGATCGACCATCTGGCGATGCATAAGACACAAAGAAATAGCTACATAATTTACGTACCATTTTTTTCTGAACCAGTATATGTTTTACCCGTTGAAGTAACATGGAAGCGATTAATGATTTATGTGACCAACTGCTCATCAGATGGCACCACTGTTGTTATCAATAGGTATCGTTGACAACTGCTTTTGATATTGTTGTTTGATATTAACACTTGAACTAACACAATGATTATTGATTGTAGGAAAACAAAATTGCCACTTTTGCTATGTCTGTTGACAACCAGATGATTTCCTGTTTATTAGTCTATTTCTTGGATATTATTATGCATTTTGATTTGAAGATATTGCTTTTTCCCAGTTTAAAAAAGTCTTTCAGAGTCAAGTTGTCAATGACCGATGGGTAGAATAGGGAAATAAAATGCACTGGGGTTTATCTGAAAACATTGATACTCAATATGAGACAGAACTGCTGTTGTCTGGCAGATAGAAGTTAGTAAACATTTATGTAATTATACCAATAATTATACATTAACAGTACTAAAGCATAAAATATCTCAATGTTGGGCAAAACTGCCAACATTGTTTTGATCACACTAAAGTGGGTGTGTTTGTAAAATTAGTCATTTTGTTTTTAAAAAACCAGTTGGGAAACGTGTGTATGTTAGATTTAGTAGGGTCACTCACCTAAGGGTGGGGTGTTTTACTTCAGTGTCTAATGTAACAAACTGAGGTAGAAAAAAGTGTGGTTTCTTCTTTCTAAACATACCTGATACCTGGCTGCAGTTGGCTGGTTTCACTGTAATGAGAAAATAGTTTTGGGTGATTTTCTCATTTCGCAATGAGCTGTTTATGGTTGTTAATTATGGTTGTAAAATCTATTAACGAAGAGCAATAAATCGACTATGAAAAAAGTTGAATTGCTTTAGGGAGCAGACACGTTGTAAATTGAATGTTTCATTAGAGTGCAGTACAGAAAGGTACTGCATGTCTTCACTGACTTAGGCTGAGGTAGCTTGTATACATAAGCATAAGCATAAGCTAAGATACATTGTTACACGTGCATGCATGTTTCAACATACATCGCGTTTCATACCTGATTGAAGAACGTGCATGTGACAATAAAATTACCTTCTATTTATAAGTCGTCCATGTGTTCACATTAGTGCGTTCATGCTTGTGTGAACACGGACATGTATAATGATGTGCATGCTTGCCATGCATGTGATGTGTGTGTAATTTTGACGAGAGAAAAATCAATACCTTCCTTGTACTTTAACTTGCAGTGATTACTTGCCATGTACAAAGAACTGAAACTAAAGAGCTGGTGTAACTATAAGTTGTGACAGAATCATTGTGTACAACTATCTGGGTGTGTGGTCCACCCCTTCCTTCTTATGTCCATTGGCTAAAATCTTTGGACAATTGACCTCTCACCTACCAGTTGGTGGTGAACTGCGTATCTCAAAGGGACTACATGTAATAACACTAAACTTACTAAGCACTGAATCGTGATATATGCTTTGCAAAATAAAATAAATGTATATAAAATTAATACTAAATAAATGAAATATAAAATAAATATAAAATTGATAAATTATGAAATTTATATAAAATAAATGCTCGTCTTAATTTCTAACAAGAACACCAACAATACCAAAGTTGAGTTATTTAGAATAATTTCTTTACACGTTTGTTTGAACATAACTGTCACATTTGAAAGTATTCATGACTGAGTCATTTGTACAGTGTTGTCAGGGGACAAAGCATTATATTCTAATTCATTTAAATTCGAAGGTTTCACAAATTACTCAATGTAATTACATAGTATTATGTTGTAGTTAATTTATGCATTTCAATAATCTATATTAGTATTTGTTGTTTAGATTATTGATTATCTTTAATAAAAATATCATAAAAGGATACAGTTTGTCCGTCCGTCCGTCTGTCCGTCCATCCGTCCGCCTTCCCTCCTTCCCTCCCTCCCTAATTCCCACCTTCCCTCCCTCCCTCCATAATTCCCTCCGGCTGCTATCTGTATATGACTGACTTTTTACTGTGTGTGCATCTAGTGGGACAATTGGGATGATTTGTAGAGTTTTCTTTAATTTCATTAAATGTAAATACTACCGGTAATGTTACTAATTGTAAAGCACAGTAAAAAGTTATGGATCTGGCGTTATAGTAAATTTAATATATTATTATATATTATTAATTTTAAGCGTAATTACGACACTTCAGTGTATTTTAATACACCTGCTGTGTGTATTTAATACTGAATTGAGGAAGCAGTTGTTACTGATATTAAGCGAGGAGTATGTCAGCCTTGGACCTGTGTAGTATGGGAACAGTTGTGTAGGTGTTTATGCTACACACCTCACATACCCCAGTCGTGTCAAAATGCTCGGGTAATTCAGACTGCTGGGGTGTATTGGGGTGTAACGAACACTGTGGATGACTCAGACTAAGTTGTCATTAACATACAACAGAAGTAACCGCATATATGGGTTAATTATTCATGCCGGCTATAGTATTCATCAAGTGTACCGTATTTCAGTTCACTCTTGATAGGAGGAAAACATAATTATACATTAAGAGTACCTTGTACATCAACTGGCTGAATAAATAACACCCAATAGGCAGATATAGCAGGCTGTGCCCTCTGGTGTCAGCATGACATAGGGTATATACATTTTAACCCACAGATAGGGTCTGGCCTTCTGTCCAGGTGAGTCTGGCTACTGGAAGTTCTCCAAACTCAATCTAGCAGGGTATGTCAGTTTCATTGAGTCACCACGAATGGCTACAAATGTTGACAATTTGAGTACCGGGTAGGTAAAATACAAGTTCACTATTAGGGAGTGAAATTTTAAATTTTAAAGAGCAACTTAAGAGTATTATTGTGATGGTTCCTGGACCTGTGTCTGCTGTGTCATTTATTTGCTAGATGCTTACTCGTTTAATCATATCTTCTTGCTTTGTTTTTATCACTTTCTCCCCATAAAACATATCATCATTCCTTCTCCCCTCCCGGCTGACACAGCTATGTTTGTAGCATTCTTACTACCAGTGTGCTCAAGTGCACACTGCTTGTCAATCCTCCATTTCTTTCTCATTTCCTAATACAGTATATACAGAACTCAGCAGCTTTGTAAGTTTAACAAAAACAGGCAGATTTATGTGTATCTTTTGTGCACTTATGTCTCCATTAACTTTTTAGCGTGTTGTTTTAATGATGACAATTATGTTTAATTGTTTGTTTCTGCCTCCTCCACAGGTCAGTCAACTCTGGACATTTGGTGTGATGGGTTGTTGTTGAATTATTGAAAGGATCGAGATTTGATTATGAGATCAGGAGACTGTTTCACTAAAACTCTGAACTCATGCACCTGATTTTACTCATTAAGATCAGTTTTGTTCGCTATAATTATATCTTTAAATATATATATATATATATATATATATATATATATATATTAACAGTTACATTAAGTAATTATATATAAAATTCTGTTAAAAACAAAACTACTTAATGAGTAAAACGATGCATTTATATATATATATATATATATATATATATATATATATATATATATATATATATATATTCTGAACATTTCAAACACCAGATTTCACCATTCAGCAGGGAGCCATGTGCTGTAGTCAAGGAAGCAGTGTTTATCAGTTATGGCAGTTGTTTTCTGCACTTGTATAAGTTTCCTTTACCTCATTTTAAATGATCTTAATTCGTGGATGCTGCACAGGCTGGGATGTAGGAGTCAGCCACATTGTCTGGTTATGTTTGTCTTCTTTGTTCAGCCTGCTCAACTCCATATCCTTCTTCACGCTGTCGATCCATTGTTTATCGGTTCGATATATTCCAGTAATTCAAACTGTTGCAGCAAATATTTTTATAATCGACTTTATAAAGTATAGAGGTATATCCAGTCTCTAGAAGGGTGTCTCATCTCCTGACTTGTTTCTCTGGAAAGCATTCAGCCATGCTGCAGTTACACACATATATTTGCTTACATGTAGCCATGACTGATAGTAGCCAGAATGAAGCAACATGTGAAGTGTGGAACTTGGTCCTAAAGAAACTGTTAAAACGTTTGATTGACAACAAACGGATTCAAACTCGATTGAGAGGCACATACAGTGTACTGGTTAGCACATCCGCCTAGCACGCTGGCAGCCCGGGTTCAATACCCAGTCACAGCAGGTGTGATATTTGGTGTTAAACCTGGCTCTCACCATTGGGACTGTGTATCCCTTGTGAATCGGAGGTTCACATTAATGTTGATCCCATCTCAATTTGGGATGTACACGAACCACAGAGGACAAGCACTCTGGCAGTGACCAGTGACCAGTGACCACCCTCAGTGGCAGCATAGAAAGGTCGGCTTGGTGTAAATGTTCAGAAAAAGACTGACTAGTTCAATTAGACCTCATAAGATCATAACGTTTAATTGCAATATATACAGACAAGTCAGTTAATAGAACCCTGCCAAGTGCGGGAAACAACTAGAACTAGAATGATTACAGATGCTTTAGTCAAACATTACTGCATTCAGCATGTGTTACAGTGGGTGGCTGCAGTGGAGTACCATTGATAGGTTTCATTCCACAAGCATTTCTAGGTTGATGGTGATCATTGATAGCAAAATTCACATTGAAAAAATACTTCCTTGTGTATCAGCAACACTGTACTACCATAAAACATAGAGATAAGTGGAAATATCTGTGTCATATAATTAACTCTAGTGCCCTTGACATTGATATCGTTGTTGGCCATACAATATGTAATATGCTCTGGAAAATGTAATAACTAGAAATATTGTCATCGATGTATATTTCCTTCTATAAAGAATTTCAATGAGAATTGTGTGTGATAGCATTACATGTAACTACATTAATGTTTTATCTGACTAAATGTGCACTTGTGTCCCAATTATTACGTACCAGAATGGGTTCCTGTTAAAAGAGTGACAAGGCACTGGAACAAGACCAACCAACATGAAAGAACTGCATTGATTGATGATGGGTGAAACCAGATGAAGAAACAGCTTTAGTAGATTCTGAGAAGACACCAGCAGGGAAACAACTGCATGTGGAGACAGGACACAGACTATATTGGAAAAGTAATGAAGCCACAATGACTTTACTCATTCATAAGTAGATCAAAGCTAACAAATTACAGTGAAATAAGAAGTTATCTGGTAATGGCAATGAGTGATTTACGAGCACAAAGCAACAGAAACGGAACTGAGATGAAAGGGCTTCATCTAGTTATAGAAAGAACCTGAGCTAAACGTGATAACATAGGTAAATACAGCAAGGAAAAGAAGGTCATTTATTTCTAGCTGTAGTCCAGTTGATAATATTTGCAGTTGTATGATTAGAAACCATCCTTGTGTGTTTTTATAAGGAACTGTCTGCTTTCACATGACCTGTGACCTTGTTTTGTGGTCGTGTGTCCTTTGATCAGCACAGTTAGAAGAATGGAATCAGAACCGGTGAAGACAGGAGTAAAATACCAATTTAAGTCTGGAATTATTCCTCAATTTTTGGTGTTCCCACATTACCATGAAGAAAGTCACTGTAATGGAATGCTATTTTAAGGCACCATTAATATCACACTGTATTTGTGTTCAATTCAGCAAGTACAGGTAAAAGAACAAATTGCACACAACTACATCCTATGATTTTCTTAGTGGGTGTCTCTATGGAGACAACACCACAGGAATGAGAACATTTTATTATCCACTCCAGCAGGAGTATTATTTTATTAAAAACATTATTCCAATGATTCCATGTTTTAAAGACCTACTAGTTAAGCTGAATAACTAGACGTCATCGGGCTATCACACTAAGCTCTAAGCATCAATATTATGTGCGTGCGAGCATGTGTGCGTGCGTGCGTGTGTGCGTGCGTGCCTGCGTGCATGCATGTAGACTGTGCTTAGACTGTTCATACTTATTAACCAGAAGATTGTGTGTGGAATCTGTGGCTGTATCTATTGATGTTTACAGTAGTGCACCCTTAGCCTACACCTACCTGACTGACTTTGTCAGAACATATCACTCAAACTGTTCACAAACTAGAGATTTTAACATAACAAACTCAATTTGTAGTGGTTTAAATGAATTACTGATGCAGCTTTAAAGCAAGCTTTTCAGTTCCATTAGGTAATTGTTACCAGGACAGTCACTGAATTGGTTGTTAATATTTCCCAACAGGTGGTTTTGTGTGTTGGAATTAACATCTTCAAAGACCTTTGTCTGAAATGAATATTTTAAGTTCTATTTTGTGTATGTATATTATATATATATATATATATAATATATAATATAATATATATATATATATATATATATATATATATATATAATGTTATGTATTATAATCTTGTGTGATCAAGTGTGCAAAACAGTTTGCTTGCAATTTTGAGAGCTTTTATGGCTGAAACTATCACATTTTCCACAAGTTGCTTTTGTGTATATTAAATGTAAGTTTGCAGGAAATTTAGCCTCAGCATATTTATTCTGGTAAGAATAATCAAAATTATATAAATAAATGTTAGCTAATAAGGTCAGACACCACAGAATTTAAGGACTAAAACTGAAAACATCATCATGAAAACCAAATTATTGCAAACAGTGTACATGTAACATGTGTAAACAAGTCAAAAGTGAGGTAGTGTGCACACTTACTAATATTTATTAGGTGGTCAGAAATGTCAGCATCTGTAAGACCAGAAGACAAAGAGAGGGATGTCAGATAGGCAGTGAGAGCACCAGTAGAGAGAATGCTGTGAACATAGGTGTGTCAGTTGGTAGGAGCCTAAGTATGGATTCAGTTGTATATGGGGAGAAAGCTGTAAAACACTAAGTAGGAAGTTGGTAATAAATCGTGATTACTGGTGAGTGGCTGAGGACTGATCCTGGAATGGGTTGTGTCATTTGTAGGCCCAGAAACAGTTATATGTCTACAGCTGGTCCGTCATGTTGGCCAGTCCTGTAATTCCTCTTAGTGAGTAAATTCTCATAAACATATTCTTGCAAAACGTCACTCCCTAGTCAGGAAAGTCTCACAATAAAGGTGCCAAAAAATTTTGTATTGTCTAGAATTGTGATCTTGGCTCTTAGAAAACCCAAATCATAAACATGAAACATAGACAGAATGTTGTTTTCATTTGTGATCTTGTTTGTGATTAGTTTATCTCTTTAATATAAAATATTAAATATTGATTGACAATACTCCAATGTCATTCACACAACAGGACAGTCACCCAAACATTTGTTGGATGTTGAATTAATATTTTATTATTTTAAATAATGTTTTATGGAATGGAGGATAACTAACTAGACATAGTGAATGTTCAATATGTATTCCAATGTTTGCTTTTGCGTTTTTAACAATCCATTCTTTTCAGATAGTGTAGATTGTGCCCTATACTTTTTGACTAGTAGGCAAGAAATGTCTGCCGTCAAGACTTCTCCTGTACTTGTGGTGGTGTGAGAGGTGTAGCTGTGCTGTATTGATTGATGTTGAGGTCGTTGGGTTCTGTGGCTCTCGTGGTAACTAGGCTATTTTTATTCTCTTGCCAACTTTGTAAAGACTTGAAGTTAGAATGTGTGACTAGGCATCCTAATAACAGGGAACAGCCTCACAGACGTGACTGCATTGGGAGCCTACACAGAGATCAGAAGACTTTTTGCAGTTTGTCATCTTCTGACTGATTTCAATGAATAACTGGTGAGGTAACATTTCACAAAAGTGATTACATCACTGCATTTAAATCAGTTTGGCATGATGAGAACATGGTAGAATAGCCAATTATTTTAAGATTTGTTATATTTTATTACTTTGAAAACGGTTCACTGGAAATGATGAGAGGCACTTGGTTATGCGCCAGTCATGAGGGAAGCCTGTGTAGTTGATTCCAGGCCATGTATGAACTTACCTTTACACGTTCACATGTGTGAGAAATCTGATACAGGCATTGGTAGCTACAACAGGTGCAAGAATATATCATTTTTGTTGGAATTTACCCACATATACCTGACTGTTTATATTATATTTGGCATGTGGAAAACATAAATATGCACAGGAAAAATGTAGCCATATTTATAGTCATGATTATGTAATATTGATTAGTTATTTGGCAATATAATTGAGTACGATTATTTTGATTTTTTGCTGTTGGGGTGGTTTTCTCATTGAGTAGGAATAAGATAGATTACTCAATGATTATAATACAGATTACAGTCATGATTGAATGAACTGATGGGTGGATGGGTGGATGGGTGGATGGGTGGATGGGTGGATGGGTGGATGGGTGGATGGATGGATGGATGGATGGATGGATGGATGGATGGATGGATGGATGGATGGATGGATGGATGGATGGATGGATGGATGGATGGATGGATGGATGGATGGATGGATGGATGGATGGATGGATGGATGGATGGATGGATGGATGGATGGATGGATGGATGGCAGTTTAATGGTGAAATTGTTAGCATTTATATTATAGATTCAATATAAATTCAATAAAAGTGTGCTAAACATATTTCCTCTGTGGTCAGGTAACCCACCATAAATAATAACATAGTTAGTAAATGATTTTTAAAGAGCAGTTTGAACTTAGTGTGTCTAATTGTCTTAAATCTTCTGACAGACGAGTTCAGTGGTGCCTGTGTTGACAAGACAAGTTCCTCCCATCTATCTCAGGACCTGTCATATTTACCCTGCGTCACCTGTAGCTTTTATATGAAGTTGGTGACTGTTGACACTAGACCCAGTGAACCAGTGTTACATCCATCAGACTCAGAGCTGCTTTGTAAACATAATTTCAGCCTCCCTTACCAGCTGTTTTAAGGCCAGCAACCCAATCTGTCTTCCTTACAACCCCTCATCTGTGGCCGTGTCAACACTAATGGCTGCACTGGCATCTTGCTTTAATTCCATGTTTATTTAATCACACAGCCCATGATTATTTCTGAAATGTCATCACTCAGCTATGTTAGTGTACCGTGATAGCTGTATTTTCCTGGCTAAGAAAATGCTACACAAAAACTGTGGGTGGCTCTATTTGAATTAGGTAATTTTTAATTAATGTCATTGTGAATATTGTTGACTGCTCATGCAGTCTTAGTGCAGTGGTGGGTGGACATTGTTTAGATTAATTGCAGCATCATTGTTGCTGCTAAAAATAATGCATTTCTTTCCTAAAGTTAAGAAGGTCAGTTTAAATGAATAACATCACTCAGAGCCATGTATTTATTGCCTGGTCTGAGTGTTATCTTTACATGTTTGCCCTTTATCACAGGCTGTCATTGTCAGAGATTGTGCAAAGTTGACCCCAGTAGGCACTGGGGTTTGTTCTCTTTGTGCCTGAGGCTGGCATGGGGTACCTGAGTGGGGCGTTTTTCTGCTGTCTGGCACAGTATTTAGTCAGCCACCTGTCACCATGTAGGCTAGGCTCCCGTGGCACTGCAATTTAGTATGTCTTTTTGCCTCTCTGGTTGCAAAGAAAATTGTCTATCGTTTTGTTCCAGGCTGCTGAAAACTTGGTGTCAATCTGCCACTTATTTACTGTCATTTTTTGTGTTGACATATTTTAGGTTGACCCTTTGTGCATACACTTTGTGCATTGTACTGACATACTTGGTGATGATATTTTCTGCTGATGTACATTGTGATGATTTTTTATGCTGACAAGCTTTATGCTGACATTTTGTGCCGACAATATTGTGTTGACACATTTCTTGTGACATCCAGGAGCTGTGACACTGCCGTTCTGTGACGACCCAATGGAGAGCCATCACCAGGGAACACTGACACCAATGGACGTCGTCCGGTTACCATAGCAACGTCTCCACAGAATTATGGGTGTCAGTGAGTGTTGTGGCTGTCATAGCAGGGGCTTTCTTCCCGCAGTCTTCACGAACTTTGTGGCGGAGCAAGGTTACGCTAACAGACCCAGCCGCTTCACGCAGCACTGATGTATCACTGAGCACTGTGGTCAACACCACCGCTGCCCGCAGTGTCGACTCTCGGTATCCATGGCAACATGGTCACCTTGATAACGGAGAAACTACGCAACCAGACTCTCGACGATGTTGAGTTTGCACCAATTACACAGGTGAGTGCGCATTCGTGGTTTCTGTGGCAGTCGTAATGGCAAGTAGAACTTCCTTTGATATGTCTCTAATCAGAAATGTACCTGTTAGTGCTGCAGTGGCTTGCCGTGGACGTTGCATTGGCAGTCATTAAGTTTTTAGTCTGACGTTGTAATAATAACTTGTGCAGGCTTATGATAGAATGTGTTGGTCATTCACCTAAGTGTGACACATCTACCTGTCACCCACTGTTTTGTGCAGGACCAAATTGTTGCCAGTCACACATGTTTGGTGGACACATGGAATCGTCAACTGTTAAGCCATTTTACAAATGTTAAATATGTTTTTTGACTGGAAATGAATTACAGACACACATGTGACACAATTTACACTCATTTCTGAGGCATAACTGACAATATCTATGATTGTAGAAGACCTGTTTTTGCTCCTTCATATTTCTACCCATCCAAAACAGGTTTTACCTGTCCAAATGACGGGTGGACGGGTCTCTGCATAAAGCTTTGCTGTCATCTAACTTCAAGTCACCTCATCTTTTCACCTGATATGTCGTCAACTTACCTCCTGTCATATTACTTGCTGTCAACTTACCTGTTCTCAAGCTCTCAATTTACCTCCTGTCAACATGCCTACTGTCAACATTCCCGTCAACTAATCTACAGTTAACTTATCTCCTGTTATCTTACCTGCTGTCAACTTACCTTCTCTCAACCATTCAATGTACCTATTGTCAACTTACCTGTCAACTAATCTACAGTTAACTTATCTCCTGTTATCTTACCTGCTGTCAACTTACCTTCTCTCAACCATTCAATATACCTATTGTCAACTTACCTGTCAACTAATCTACAGTTAACTTATCTCCTGTTATCTTACCTGCTGTCAACTTACCTTCTCTCGACCATTCAATATACCTATTGTCAACTTACCTGTCAACTAATCTACAGTTAACTTACCTCTTGTCAACTTACCTTCTGTCATCTTACCATAAAGTACCTGACAACTTACCTCCTGTCACCTTGCCATCTATTATCTGTCACCTTACCATCTATTACCTATTTCCGTCCAGTTAACATACATCCTGTCAAGCTACTTGCCATCAACATACATCCTTCCTTCCCTCCTGTAGCCTGTTACCTTCCCTCCTGTAGCCTGTTACCTTCCCTCCTGTAGCCTGTTACCTTCCCTCCTGTAGCCTGTTACCTTCCCTCCTGTAGCCTGTTACCTTCCCTCCTGTAGCCTGTTACCTTCCCTCCTGTAGCCTGTTACCTTCACTCCTGTAGCCTGTTACCTTCCCTCCTGTAGCCTGTTACCTTCCCTCCTGTAGCCTGTTACCTTCCCTCCTGTAGCCTGTTACCTTCACTCCTGTAGCCTGTTACCTTCCCTCCTGTAGCCTGTTACCTTCCTCCTGTAGCCTGTTACCTTCCCTCCTGTAGCCTGTTACCTTCCCTCCTGTAGCCTGTTACCTTCACTCCTGTAGCCTGTTACCTTCCCTCCTGTAGCCTGTTACCTTCCCTCCTGTAGCCTGTTACCTTCCCTCCTGTAGCCTGTTACCTTCACTCCTGTAGCCTGTTACCTTCACTCCTGTAGCCTGTTACCTTCCACTCCTGTAGCCTGTTACCTTCCCTCCTGTAGCCTGTTACCTTCCTCCTGTAGCCTGTTACCTTCACTCCTGTAGCCTGTTACCTTCCTCCTGTAGCCTGTTACCTTCACTCCTGTAGCCTGTTACCTTCCCTCCTGTAGCCTGTTACCTTCCCTCCTGTAGCCTGTTACCTTCACTCCTGTAGCCTGTTACCTTCACTCCTGTAGCCTGTTACCTTCCTCCTGTAGCCTGTTACCTTCCCTCCTGTAGCCTGTTACCTTCACTCCTGTAGCCTGTTACCTTCACTCCTGTAGCCTGTTACCTTCCTCCTGTAGCCTGTTACCTTCACTCCTGTCAGCCTGTTACCTTACTCCGTAGCCTGTTACCTTACCTGTCTGTACTTACCTTCTCTACCTGCTTACCCCTTATTCTTCACTTACCTTCCTCCTTACCTGTCTTCTCTTACTATCTGTTACCTTACTCCTGTACTTACCTTCAACTTACCTTCCTCTGTAGCCTTTACCTTCCCTGTAGCCTGTTACCTTACCTCCTGTACCTATGCTGTACCTTCCCCTCCTGTACCATCTGTTACCTTCCTCCTGTAGCCTGTTACCTTCACTCCTGTAGCCTGTTACCTTCCTCCTGTAGCCTGTTACCTTCACTCCTGTAGCCTGTTACCTTCTATTTACTCTCCTGTAGCCTGTTACCTTCCTCCTGTAGCTGACTTCCTCCTGTCCTTACCTTCCTCCTGTAGCCTGTTACCTTCACTCCTGTAGCCTGTTACCTTCCCTCCTGTAGCCTGTTACCTTCACTCCTGTAGCCTGTTACCTTCCCTCCTGTAGCCTGTTACCTTCCTCCTGTAGCCTGTTACCTTCCCTCCTGTAGCCTGTTACCTTCCCTCCTGTAGCCTGTTACCTTCACTCCTGTAGCCTGTTACCTTCCCTCCTGTAGCCTGTTACCTTCACTCCTGTAGCTGTTACCTCCTTGTAGCCTGTTACCTTCCTCCTGTAGCCTGTTACCTTCACTCCTGTAGCCTGTTACCTTTCCTGTAGCCTGTTACCTTCCCTCCTGTAGCCTGTTACCTTCTCCTGTAGCCTGTTACCTTCCTCCTGTAGCCTGTTACCTTCCCTCCTGTAGCCTGTTACCTTCCTCCTGTAGCCTGTTACCTTCCCTCCTGTAGCCTGTTACCTTCCTCCTGTAGCCTGTTACCTTCCCTCCTGTAGCTGTTACTTCCTCCTGTGCTGTACCTTCCTCCTGTACCCTGTCCTCCCTCCTGTACCTGTTACTCCTCCTGTAGCCTGTTACCTTCACTCCTGTAGCCTGTTACCTTCACTCCTGTAGCCTGTTACCTTCACTCCTGTAGCCTGTTACCTTCACTCCTGTAGCCTGTTACCTTCCCTCCTGTAGCCTGTTACCTTCCCTCCTGTAGCCTGTTACCTTCCCTCCTGTAGCCTGTTACCTTCCCTCCTGTAGCCTGTTACCTTCACTCCTGTAGCCTGTTACCTTCCCTCCTGTAGCCTGTTACCTTCCCTCCTGTAGCCTGTTACCTTCACTCCTGTAGCCTGTTACCTTCCCTCCTGTAGCCTGTTACCTTCCCTCCTGTAGCCTGTTACCTTCCTCCTGTAGCCTGTTACCTTCCCTCCTGTAGCCTGTTACCTTCCCTCCTGTAGCCTGTTACCTTCACTCCTGTAGCCTGTTACCTTCCCTCCTGTAGCCTGTTACCTCCTCTGTAGCCTCCTTCACCCTGGCCTGTTACCTTCCCTCCTGTAGCCTGTTACCTTCCCTCCTGTAGCCTGTTACCTTCCCTCCTGTAGCCTGTTACCTTCCCTCCTGTAGCCTGTTACCTTCCCTCCTGTAGCCTGTTACCTTCCCTCCTGTAGCCTGTTACCTTCCCTCCTGTAGCCTGTTACCTTCCCTCCTGTAGCCTGTTACCTTCACTCCTGTAGCCTGTTACCTTCCTCCTGTACCTGCCTGTTACCTTCACTCCTGTAGCCTGTTACCTTCACTCCTGTAGCCTGTTACCTTCCTCCTGTAGCCTGTTACCTTCACTCCTGTAGCCTGTTACCTTCCTCCTGTAGCCTGTTACCTTCACTCCTGTAGCCTGTTACCTTCACTCCTGTAGCCTGTTACCTTCCCTCCTGTAGCCTGTTACCTTCCCTCCTGTAGCCTGTTACCTTCCCTCCTGTAGCCTGTTACCTTCCCTCCTGTAGCCTGTTACCTTCACTCCTGTAGCCTGTTACCTTCCCTCCTGTAGCCTGTTACCTTCACTCCTGTAGCCTGTTACCTTCACTCCTGTAGCCTGTTACCTTCCTTATCTCACCTGCCTCTTTCTACAGCGATAATTGGCCGGGTTATTTTGTTGACATATTTTGAAATTCTAGCTCCACAGGTTACCCTGCATTTTGTTTCTCCTGGCACAGAACCAGGTAGAAGGGCCCATTGTAATCTAAGCACCTGAAACATTGTATCTGTCATCAATTTGAGCCTTTGTGTTGATAATTGATGTCTGTTCTGATGTACTGATAATTAACGTATGTTTTCTTAAAGACACAAACAATAATGTTTTTATGGAGTAAACGAAATTTCACAAGTTTTGAAATGGTGATCGGGAGTGAGATTCAAAGCCTGTTCCATTCAACCAATCGTCCGGCCATCTACCTTTCCGTTTACACCAAGTACTGTCCCCTAGTGTCACATTGTCCAGGTGTTGTGGGACATCCAGGGTTTGATTTGTCCCAGTGTGTGTTGTATCTGCATGTAGAACTGCTTTGGTTCAAATTGAATGGTACTGTCATAGATGAGGCCACCCAATCTTCACTTGACCATCAGATTGCTTTTAGTTTATTAAACGCTGAAAACTGATACTTCAACAAACATGAATATGCCTGGAAGAAACCGTCCTCAGTCCCCCCACTTCTAGGAATCCACCTTTCCTGGCGGTCTTCACAGAAGTGTTCCTGGATGATACTTCCATAGATCTTCAGAAAAACTCAGGTCCTCTCAGTGAGGCTTTTTACGAGCATGGAAGATGTTATTTCCGTCATATAAATGCAGCGTTGCTGATCAGAAATGGCTGAGTAGATGGAGGCGCATTTCATGGAATTCCTATTGTTATGGCATGGACTGTCACAGCTTGATGAAATATACGATCCTATCCTTTGACAGAATGTTCGATTTTAAAGAGGTCTATGTCTTGGGTAACCATCTGCAGGAGGTTTGCTGAACCAGTCCTGCTCAACCCATGTGATTTGATGCCTGGAAATTAGGTGGGATTGGGGTTAGTACCTGCCTTAGAGTACCTTAGTAACGAATAAGGTGATATGTCCAAGTAATGAGTACTTCAGAGTACTTATGCAGGAGTACTTCAGAGTACTCGTACAGGAGTACTTCAGAGTACTCGTGCAGGAGTACTTCAGAGTACTTATGCAGGAGTACTTCAGAGTACTTATGCAGGAGTACTTCAGAGTACTTATGCAGGAGTACTTCAGAGTACTCGTGCAGGAGTACTTCAGAGTACTCGTGCAGGAGTACTTCAGAGTACTCGTGCAGGAGTACTTCAGAGTACTCATGCAGGAGTACTTCAGAGTACTCATGCAGGAGTACTTCAAACTACTGGTGCAAGTATTGCTGATGTCTACGTGCCTGTGTAGGTCATTCATATGATCTTCAGTCTTGTTCTGAACCCCTGTCAGCATGCAGTGTCCATGACAACCCAAAGCTCTTAGTCAATGATGACATCATAAATATAAAATATGGGACATTTGGTTTGATGATTGTAATACAAGATTTAATGATAAAAAAATCTACAAAGCACTCCCAGAATATTCCCAAAACACTTGAAAATGCTCATACACTGGCCCACTCACTAATTCTAAAAATGTCAGTCACATTATTGTAAACAAGACAGTGATGGCTGTGATTAAATCTACTTAGATTAGTACTTACCTTTTGGAACAGAACACATTTCCTGAACATCCATCCAATACATAGATCTTGCTGGTTCTCAAATGAAGTGTTCAGCTGTAATCAAGATGTCATGTTCATATTTACCGTAATTTGTGTCCGTGTTACCTATTATCTTTGAGATTTCTGATAACAGTATGTATCAGTCAAATTGTGTGAGGAATGGATCTTTTACCCTTAAGATGGTGACAGAAATGTTACAACCACATCTAGCACCTTGTTACAAGATGACTGAAATGGGCCAAAGAACTGTTGTTGCCGTTGAGATGAGCCATGGAATGACACTGACCGTGTCCTTGCATCAACGCTGACCATGATTAGATGGTTCAAGAATGACACACATCCGGGTCTATTTATGTCCTAATCCTAGATCATATCTCCTTGGAGAGGCCTGTTCTAGGTCGACCTAGGAAAATATCCATTTTCTTATATTTATCGGTATTAATAATTATTTTTACAGTGATATAGAAAGACATGAAATTGTGCAAACCCGCAAGTTCTTCATACCCCTGGAAGAATTTTGAAAAAGTCTATCCACAAACCATCTCAATGGGTCCACTAGGTCACTTGCAAAATTGCCAAAAACATGCCAAACTGATTTGTGGTTACAGACAAGAAAGAGGGATACACTGTTTATGATGTAGATGTACCTACAAGATTTGCTTTCACAACATAAATCCCCAAAATAGATTACGTGCAATTTCTTGAATACAATCACATTGTTTATGTTTATATGTACACACAAACACTATAGATTAATCACAATCAGTTTTCGTGCTAAATGAGTTTACAAAATCACGGGGTCTGAGGTGAAATGTCTGTTCTAACCTTTATGTACCGCAAAACTAGACTTTGTCATCAGGGAGGCTGGAGCATTGATGAAACAGAGCATGTGTTATTTCTTCAGACAATTTAACAACAAGTTCTACTTTGTCTGCATATTATTGGCTGAAAATGATTCACAAAATATCCCTGTACCACATCAAAATATCCCTGCTCTCCCCTACACATTGTATTCCACGCTCAAGCAATGCACCAAAAAGCATGTATGGTTTTTGCAGTGTTTCTGGTTTACTGTGGCATGGCATGCACCATTTCTATCTTATGAGAGAGTGTAAATCAATTACCCTCGGATTGTGATAATATATCGGATGTACTGGTGACGTCAATTGGCCACACAAACATGTTTCGTTGCTTTAACCGGTTGAATGAACACTTGTAGGTATTTTATCTCTACAACCCTCCGTTGACACAAAAGACAAACAAATTAGTGTATAATTTCATATTTGTTCACCAGGCATTTCACCATTGCAGTTCAGAATTGGTCAGCTTCAGGCGACAGCGGTTTTGTTTTTGACCAACCTTGTGGTATGATGTAGTCAAATACCAGTCGCGGGAAGATTTTGTTGGGCTTCATATGACGATAGGTGTTTGCCTTTCAATATAAATTTTTTCTCAATTTATTCCTGAAGCCTGTCTCAATGTGTGAGAGGCGGGGAGAGTGTAATGGTTAAGTACGTCCGCCTGGCACACCAGCAGTCTGAGTTCAATACCCGGTCATGGCAGGCATGGCCTGTTTGGTGTTAAAAGCTGGCTCTCATCAATGGGGATTGTGCATCCCTTGTGAATTGGAGAATCACGTTGATGTTGTCCCATCTCAGTTTGGGATGTAAAAGAACCACTGAGGACGACAAGCACCCTGGCAGTGACCACCCTCAGTGCCAGCATAGAAAGGTTGGCTTGGTGTAAATGGTCTGAAAAAGACTGACTAGTTCAGTGAGACCTCATAATGTTGTAATAACAATATATACAGACCAGTCAGTTAATAGAACCCTGCCAAGTGCTCAAGACAACTACAAATATGTTTGCTCTTTATGTTGGAAATATTTTATTCAAACTTGAAAGATATCAGCAAGTGCACCAGTGCAACCTGACCAACATTTTGTATGTTACTGTACTGCAGGTACAACATTTGAATTCAACATTGTGTATTCATGATACAATTTTATTTGACCATATACATAGTTGATCAATATATAAAATAATTGATACCTGCTTTGGGAAAAAGATTGTATTTGATATAATGTAACATATTTGTTCATGCTGCTGGTCGTCTAAGTTTAGACAATGCCACACGGCATCCCAGAACCCAAATGTCTTACATAGTTGTTCATGCTCTCTGTTGTTTTTCCCACACAGTCGACTCGCCGTTCCTGGGAGCTGACGGCGACCGAAGCCTCCGCGTTCAAGTTCAGAGGTAAGTTCAGGGCTGGGACTGGTGGGGAATGATAGTGCCATAGTACGTCTGTCTTGTGTATGCAGGGCTGGGACTGGTGGGGAATGATAGTGCCATAGTACGTCTGTCTTGTGTGTGCAGGGCTGGGACTGGTGGGGAATGATAGTGCCATAGTACGTCTGTCTTGTGTATGCAGGGCTGGGACTGGTGGGGAATGATAGTGCCATAGTACGTCTGTCTTGTGTATGCAGGGCTGGGACTGGTGGGGAATGATAGTGCCATAGTACGTCTGTCTTGTGTATGCAGGGCTGGGACTGGTGGGGAATGATAGTGCCATAGTACGTCTGTCTTGTGTATGCAGGGCTGGGACTGGTGGAGAATGATAGTGCCATAGTACGTCTGTCTTGTGTATGCAGGGCTGGGACTGGTGGGGAATGATAGTGCCATAGTACGTCTGTCTTGTGTATGCAGGGCTGGGACTGGTGGGGAATGATAGTGCCATAGTACGTCTGTCTTGTGTATGCAGGGCTGGGACTGGTGGGGGATGATAGTGCCATAGTACGTCTGTCTTGTGTGTGCAGGGCTGGGACTGGTGGAGAATGATAGTGCCATAGTACGTCTGTCTTGTGTATGCAGGGCTGGGACTGGTGGGGAATGATAGTGCCATAGTGCGTCTGTCTTGTGTATGCAGGGCTGGGACTGGTGGGGAATGATAGTGCCATAGTACGTCTGTCTTGTGTATGCAGGGCTGGGACTGGTGGGGGATGATAGTGCCATAGTACGTCTGTCTTGTGTGTGCAGGGCTGAGACTGGTGGGGGATGATAGTGCCATAGTACGTCTGTCTTGTGTATGCAGGGCTGGGACTGGTGGGGGATGATAGTGCCATAGTACGTCTGTCTTGTGTGTGCAGGGCTGGGACTGGTGGGGGATGATAGTGCCATAGTACGTCTGTCTTGTGTGTGCAGGGCTGGGACTGGTGGGGGATGATAGTGCCATAGTACGTCTGTCTTGTGTATGCAGGGCTGGGACTGGTGGGGGATGATAGTGCCATAGTACGTCTGTCTTGTGTATGCAGGGCTGGGACTGGTGGGGAATGATAGTGCCATAGTACGTCTGTCTTGTGTATGCAGGGCTGGGACTGGTGGGGAATGATAGTGCCATAGTAGGTCTGTCTTGTGTGTGCAGGGCTGGGACTGGTGGGGGATGATAGTGCCATAGTACGTCTGTCTTGTGTATGCAGGGCTGGGACTGGTGGGGGATGATAGTGCCATAGTACGTCTGTCTTGTGTGTGCAGGGCTGAGACTGGTGGGGGATGATAGTGCCATAGTACGTCTGTCTTGTGTATGCAGGGCTGAGACTGGTGGGGGATGATAGTGCCATAGTACGTCTGTCTTGTGTGTGCAGGGCTGGGACTGGTGGGGGATGATAGTGCCATAGTACATCTGTCTTGTGTGTGCAGGGCTGAGACTGGTGGGGGATGATAGTGCCATAGTACGTCTGTCTTGTGTGTGCAGGGCTGAGACTGGTGGGGGATGATAGTGCCATAGTACGTCTGTCTTGTGTATGCAGGGCTGGGACTGGTGGGGGATGATAGTGCCATAGTACGTCTGTCTTGTGTGTGCAGGGCTGGGACTGGTGGGGGATGATAGTGCCATAGTACGTCTGTCTTGTGTGTGCAGGGCTGGGACTGGTGGGGGATGATAGTGCCATAGTACGTCTGTCTTGTGTATGCAGGGCTGAGACTGGTGGGGGATGATAGTGCCATAGTACGTCTGTCTTGTGTATGCAGGGCTGAGACTGGTGGGAATGATAGTGCCATAGTACGTCTGTCTTGTGTGTGCAGGGCTGGGACTGGTGGGGGATGATAGTGCCATAGTACGTCTGTCTTGTGTGTGCTGTTGTGGTTGTATTGTGGCATATATTTGAGTGATTGCAAATGAGGACATTCTAGACCAAAATCATTCTATTTGAATGAGGTTAAGTATACGGTGTGGAGAGGTGGCATTGGCTGTGGGCAGGGAAGAGACAGTAGGTAGATATCAACAAACGAGAAGCTGGTTGATGTCTTCCCGACTCATGGGAGGAAGGTTGGTGTCTTCCCGACTCATGGGAGGATGGTTGTTGTCTTTCTGACTCATGGGAGGATGGTTGGTGTCTTCCCGACTCATGGGAGGATGGTTGGTTGGGGTCTTCCCAACTCATGGGAGGATGGTTGGTGTCTTCCCGACTCATGGGAGGATAGTTGGTGTCTTCCCCATTCACGGGAGGATGGTTGGTGTCTTCCCAACTCATTGGAGGATGGTTTGTTGGTGTTTTCCCGACTCATGGGAGGATGATTGGTGTCTTCCCAACTCATTGGAGGATGGTTCGTTGATGTTTTCCCGACTCATGGGAGGATGATTGGTGTCTTCCCGACTCATGGGAGGATGTTTGGTTGGTGTCTTCCCAACTCATGGAAGGATGATTGGTGTCTTCCCAACTCATGGGAGGATGATTGGTGTCTTCCCAACTCATTGGAGGATGGTTCGTTGGTGTTTTCCCGACTCATGGGAGGATGTTTGGTTGGTGTCTTCCCAACTCATGGGAGGATGGTTGGTGTCTTCCCAACTCATTGGAGGATGGTTCGTTGGTGTTTTCCGGACTCATGGGAGGATGTTTGGTTGGTGTCTTCCCAACTCATGGGACGATGATTGGTGTCTTCCCAATTCATGGGAGGATGATTGGTGTCTTCCCAACTCATTGGAGGATGGTTCGTTGGTGTTTTCCCGACTCATGGTAGGATGATTGGTGTCTTCCCAACTCATGGGAGGATGATTGGTGTCTTCCCAACTCATTGGAGGATGGTTCGTTGGTGTTTTCCCAACTCATGGGAGGATGATTGGTGTCTTCCCGACTCATGGGAAGATGGTTGGTTCTTCCCAACTCATGGGAGGATAGTTGTTGTCATTGCAGTTCCCTGATTGCACATGTGCCAGGAAGTACACTGCCCATAGGTGGGAGGGAAGAAGAATGACCACACTAGGAGGGACTCTCGGGTAGAGGGTAGAGGAGAAGGACGATAAGGAAGAGAAAGGGAAAGGAGATGATGGAGGCCCAGAAGGGAGAGAAGAGTGGAAGAAAAGAGTGGCATAATGGGGAAGAGAGAGGAGGGAGGTAATGAGAGAAGGGAGAGCCTGCCCTGGGTAGTTAGAATGTCATGTATCATAGGGTTGCTCTCATGTATCATGAAGTTGCTGTCATGTATCATGGGGTTGCTGTCAGTGCCAAAGTTCAAAGGTCAATTCACGGATTTGGACACTGTTGCATTCGCCCCAGGTGTCACTATGTATTGTAAATTTTAACTTGTCCACTGAATAACCATGCGGAGTCATTTTAGTGAATTTCTGTATTTGCTATGAGTCGTTATTCTAGTGTGCGCGTGTCTGTGCATGTGTGCATGCGAGCGAGTGATCGTTCTAGAGGGTGGGTGTGCTTGCAGTGTGTGGTCACTCTAAAGGGTCCGTATGCTTGCAGTGGGTGCGACAGACTGGTCGCTTCTGCATCCAGACTCGGGCCAGTGTCCGGAAGGCAGCGATGCCCCAACATCAACACCCGGCGTCAACATGACGGTGGGCCACAGTCAGCCGGTGGACGTGTGCTCGGACGGCCTGTGTAAGCACAACCGTCGCCTCCTCACGTGCTCGCTCTGCCTCTTTGTGCCCGGCACGCACCTGACACCACCAAAGAAGCGTCATTGTCGCTCCCTGTCCATCCCAGGCGACGGCAAGTGCGGGAGAAAGTGGCAGCCCCAAGCGTCCAGCATCTGGCGTCCAGTGGCACTTCGGCCACATCTGACCAGCGGCAAGGGGCACAAGAACCGAAACTCACCCCTCGCCCTCCACAAGCGCGATAAAGCCAGCAGCAGCTCGCCACTAGGTGGCGCTGCTCCGGGCAGCCATCACCCCGGCAACAGTAGTCAGTCGCCGGGCGTTGGCACGTGGTGTGTCGGCAGCGACTGTTTCTCGACGCCACCGGAATCGCCGGTACCGCGCCCGGCATCAGCGTCGAGCGGGTTTTATGACAGTTCCACTGGCTCGCTGAATGTCGTTGGCTTCGACACGAGTCCTGTACAGGGGGGCACAGGAGGCGCCACCGGAGCCTGCTATCTCAAGATGCGAAGTTTCTCAATGGAGGAGCCAATCTCAACCACCCTCTGCGGGGCACGAGGCAGTGGAGGGGGTTGGAGCAGTACTGGGAATACCGGCTCGGTGCCGGTTATGTCGTCACAAAACGTGCAGTCGACGCCATCTTCGCCGTCGCGGTATCACATACCACGATGTCGCTCGCAGCCCTGTGAGCTTCTGCATGAGAGGAAGTCAGGGCTGAAGAGACGGAGAGACGAGGAACGGCCAGCTCTCGACTTCTGCAAGATGAAGGAGGTGGGTTTCACTTTCACGTTTATATTTGTGCCATTGCAGTTGGATTGTTCATTTATTTCTTTTAAAAAAACCATATAGACATGAACTTCATCTGCTCTCTGACCTTCATTTTGAACAAAAGAGTATCTGCATGCGTGTCAGGGTGTCTACACAATGATGTTGAGTGTTTTCTCACACTAAATTAAATTGTGTTATCACAACTATTAACTGCTCAGAGAAGGTGAGATGGTGTTTGATTGAACAGGTCAGCCAAAGAGTGTAAGTGCAAAGCGCTGATACTGTGTTGTGTAAGAACTGAACTTCTACCAAGCATCCGACCAGGTGACAGGCATTTTGCTATTTAATATAAAGGTATCCCGATATATTGTTTTACTTTTGTTTATTGAGCATCATGGCATAAGCTATCTCACTTCTGACGAGGAATTAGGAGTAACTATCATACGATCTTATCTATGTTTTATTTATTGTGCACTTTGATTGACTCTTGCCAAAACAAAGCACGTAATGTTTGGCACACATCCCGCTGGCCTTGGCAAAATGGCAGGTGCCTTCACCTTGTACTGGAGTAGGTGCATGTCTTCAGTCTTCCTACATTGTATCAGCTGCAAGGGATCACTTCTTCTAATTATTGGGATCCATCAGTGGTCAGACGGCGTGTCGTTGTCAGTGATAGGACTTAAACTATTCATACCTGACATATGCAAACGTACAAAGACTGAATACGCAATGGGCTAAACCAGCTGTGGAAAGAGAACACTTTAATAAGGTGTTAACCTTGGACTGGTGGCTGCTTCAGCCTCGTGACTGTTCTGCAGGAAGACATTGCTGTGTAGAGCCTGCGTCAGCTGCCCTGCTGGCCGGCAGGACTTTTTAACATTTATCAGGTCTAGTCTGAGACAGATGGCTAGTCCTAGGTAATCACGGCTGTCCACTTGCATCAGGCCACTATTGATTAAAGCAGTAATGTTCTGGCAGCTCTTGAGCAATTCAGCTTTGACCAATGACATCTAATTCGTCATGCAGACTATATCTGTCTTGTGGGACTTAGCAAACTGCAAGCTCAGCTGTGTTCACTCTCCTCATACAATCACGTTTGGTTGATGCACTTCAGCAGTTGTTGACTAACTTTGGTTGATGCCCTTCAGCAGTTGTTGACCAACTTTGGGTGATGCCCTTCACAAGCTTTGGTTGATGCTCTTCAAGAATTGATGGTCAGCTTTGGTTGGTGTCCTTCATGAGTTGATGATCAGCTTTGGTTGATGCTCTTCAAGAGTTGATGGTCAGGTTTGGTTGGTGTCCTTCAGGAGTTGATGATCAACTTTGGTTGATGCTCTTCAAGAGTTGATGGTCAGGTTTGGTTGGTGTCCTTCAGAAGTTGATGATCAGCTTTGGTTGATGCTCTTCAAGAGTTGAATGTCAGCTTTGGTTGGTGTCCTTCATGAGTTGATGATCAGCTTTGGTTGATGCTCTTCAAGAGTTGATGGTCAGGTTTGGTTGGTGTCCTTCAGGAGTTGATGATCAACTTTGGTTGATGCTCTTCAAGAGTTGATGGTCAGCTTTGGTTGGTGTCCTTCAGAAGTTGATGACCAGCTTTGGTTGATGCTCTTCAAGAGTTGAATGTCAGCTTTGGTTGGTGTCCTTCAGGAGTTGATAATCAGCTTTGGTTGATGCTCTTCAAGAGTTGATGGTCAGCTTTGGTTGATGCTCTTCAAGAGTTGATGGTCAGCTTTGGTTGATGCTCTTCAAGAGTTGATGGTCAGCTTTGGTTGATGCTCTTCAAGAGTTGATGGTCAGCTTTGGTTGATGCTCTTCAGGAGTTGATGATCAGCTTTGGTTGATGCTCTTCAAGAGTTGATGGTCAGCTTTGGTTGGTGTTCTTCAGGAGTTGATGATCAGCTTTGGTTGATGCCCTTCAAGAGTTGATGGTCAGCTTTGGTTTGTGTCCTTCAGGAGTTGATGATCAGCTTTGGTTGATGCTCTTCAGGAGTTGATGATCAGCTTTGGTTGATGCTCTTCAAGAGTTGATGGTCAGCTTTGGTTGGTGTTCTTCAGGAGTTGATGATCAGCTTTGGTTGATGCCCTTCAAGAGTTGAATGTCAGCTTTGGTTGGTGTCCTTCAGAAGTTGATGATCAGCTTTGGTTGATGCTCTTCAAGAGTTGAATGTCAGCTTTGGTTGGTGTCCTTCAGAAGTTGATGACCAGCTTTGGTTGATGCTCTTCAAGAGTTGATGGTCAGCTTTGGTTGATGCTCTTCAAGAGTTGATGGTCAGCTTTGGTTGATGCCTTTCAGGGGGTTGATTGTCAGCTTTGGTTGATGTCCATCAAGAGTTGATGGTCAGCTTTGGTTGGTGTCCTTCAGGAGTTGATGGTCGGCTTTGGTTGATGCCCTTCAGGAGTTGATGGTCAGCTTTGGTTGATGCCCTTCAGGAGTTGATGGTCAGCTTTGGTTGATGTCCTTCAAGAGTTGATGGTCAGCTTTTGTTGATGTCCTTTAGGAGATGATGGTCAGCTTTGGTTGATGTCCTTCAGCAGTTGATAATAAGCTTTGGTTGATGCCCTTCAAGAGTTAATGGTCAGCTTTGGTTGATGTCCTTCAGGAGTTGATGGCCAGCTTTGGTTGAAGCTCTTTGAGAGTTGATGGCCAGCTTTGGTTGATGTCCTTCAGGAGTTGATGGTCAGCTTTGGTTGATGCCCTTCAAGAGTTGAAGGTCAGCCTTTATTTGATGTCCTTAAAAGAGTTAATGATCAGCTTTGATTGGTTTCCTTCAAATGTTGTTAGTAAGCTTGATTGGTGTCCTTCAGGAATAGATGATTAGTTTTGGTTGACGCCCTTCAAGAATTGCTGACCAGTTTTGGTTGATGTCATTCAGATCTTCTGGAAGTGATGATTAGCTTTAGTTGATGACTTCCAGGATGTGATGTTTTCATTATTATCTATTGATGACATCAATAGAAATCATCCTCATAAACTACAAATGTGTGTAATCTTTTAAAAACGATGCAACAACCAATTTATTGGACTTTTAGTAAAAGAAAACTGTTTATTCTTTGCGGTTCAAACACCACGGAAGCGCCCGAAATGTTTTTATTGCTCGGGAGAGTAAATTTCCTAGAACTGAGTGGCTGGCTTTATGACGTCTTTTTAGCTCATCCTGCACCTTGTAGTGACTTCAGGAGTGGTGCGTTTAGAAAGAAATTGTTTGTTCCACGGCCGGCCGGCCGCGTGTAATCACTGCATACATCTTTATGGCACGATTTATGATGTTACAATTTGGCGAAATAGCCTCTGGCGCGATGCTCCGTGTAGTTTTATTGCATCGGGGAACAGCGCATATGAAATACTCCCAGATGTTATCGTTACTCTGTGAAGTTATGCTGAATATATGAATGTTGAGCGTTTCTGCGCAAGTAATTGACAGACCTCTGCCTATGACATTTTGATATAGAAGTGTTTATCATGTAGTACTGTGTGGGTTGGAACTGAGGACTGTTTTCCCTTGATGTGACTGTAAGAATACAACAATAACTGCCATTGTTGAGCCCTGAATACACTGGCAAATGCCCTTCATTCTTTCTGTAAAATGTTATAAATATACAGATCTTAGCTAACAAATTAATAAAAAGAGCTGATAAGAACATTTGATGAATCAGTGCTGGGCGTTTTGCCAGAAATAATGTCTGCCAGTCTAAAAGACTGGCAAAATATGTCTGGCTAATGCCCGTGATCTATATAGAAATAAAGCTTGTAAACATTCCAACTCTAATATGAAAGCTCTAAATTATAAGTATTATAATTATGCACAGCTAATTTTTACACATTAGTTCATGGGAAATATCACATATCACTCCTGCTGCTGATTTAAACAAGCTATCTTTGAATGTTTTGTTAAAGATTGTTTGTTTATTTTTATTGTAAATTACACTACATCAGAAATAAAATGTTCTAATGAACCTGTGTATGTGCATGTAATTTCAGCATTTCATGCAGAAATGGTTTATTTACATGGTAGTACTTCACAATGTCCAAACGGCATGACCTCAGGTCGGATAACTGTACAGATGGATATGTAATATGTCATCATAACCTCATGAGGTCATGCATGACCTCCTGTTGAATCATCAGTGCTCCTTGTTCAGGGATCTGGATGACAGCAGCCTTTGTTTACATTGGTCAGGGTAATTCAATGTTTTTGTCTGCTTCATTAAGACTTGTCATGGTGGTAATGTGGATAGTATATAATGATATATGCTGAATGATTGAGTATATATATAAGATAGTGGTGGATTGGTGTACAAATAGTTTGCACATTAATTGCAGCATGGCTGAATGCTTCCCAGAGAACTCAGGGTGGTGTTTACTCATACAAGTCTACCAGTAGTAGGTAAACTGTGTTGAGCAGATCTGGAGATTGGTTACTGTGTTACATAAGAATATTAACATTTTTATAACACAATTTTGCAGTAAAAACAAATGGCCAGCTTCCGGCTAAATAACCTCAAAGGCTGCAGAATTTGTAACCAGATTTAACCAGATAGTCATCAAGAATCATGCAATGGTTCGAGTGGCATGTGGACTGAATCATTTTAAAGAGGCTTATTGAGAGTTCAACAATCTTTGTCATCTACTTTCAGTTTCTATCTTTAACTGGGAAGGTCCATGCTGGTTGTTGTGGTCGGGTTGTATATTGTTCTTGGGATTGTCATTCCATTAACAGTACAAAAACAACATTCCAAAATGCACAAGGACAGACGTGCGGAATAATCACCTGGGGGCTGTGTCATCTGATACTCTGTTGTGTTTTGCAAATGCTCAGCTGCAGGTAGATTTATTCCAGATGACAAGGTACAGTGATAGGAAGGTACAGCATCAGCCACACATCTCTGCTGCCTGTGATGGCCCTGTGCACAGACCTGACAGGGATCACCGAGAGACATGTAGGGACCAGGAGGGAAGCACAGCCAGGAACTGGGACAACAGGGGCTCATCATTGACTGCAGATTATCTTTGATTGGCACTGGGAGGTGCAGATAAGCAGATGCTGTGAAATGTCCCCATGGGGAAATTCTTTCAGTTGCTTTCCTTTCCAGCTGGGGGTAGTCTCACAACTCTGCAAAGTCAACAGCAGTGCTGGTCTTATCTGTTAAGTATATGTACTGTTTTTATTGTGGATAATTGTGACTGACAGCAGTAAAGTGGGTGTTGTTTGCAAAGTTGTGAAATAGAGTTTATAGTGCATTGATTATGAGGTTTAAAACGATACCACATCTGTTCAGATAACATCGATACCTGTTAATTCAGTGTTAAAACTGAAAGCTACTTTTACAAGCACTGTTTTGATAAAAGTATATTTAAAAATTGTGCCCTGTCATAGAGTAATGATCATTCCAAACATATAGTTAGTAATTATTTTGTTGATTGATTCTCGTAGAAAATTAACCTGAAATAAAAATGAAAGTATGCACTTCAGCTTAAATTTTTTTTAGACTTATTTGTTGCCTACACAACTATTTTTGGCTAGCATGCAGAATAAGCTTTAATGCCAGTTTATGGGACGGGTCAAAGTTCGTCTGTTTAAACTGCCAGACCATTGGTTCGTCAGACCTGATGGTCAGTGAGGGATGCCAACAGAATTTAGTATTATGTTGAGTCCACTAGATGGCACATAATATGTGGAATGTTGTTAGGATGTTATAATAGGTTATATAAGATGATTCTGTGCAAGAAATCATATCGCCCCCTGTAAGGTTTAACGTGATCCTATGTAGCTTTCACAGGCAATAGGGCCTGCAAGTCTCGCGCGCGAAAACGAGGCTGGGGGCAGTTGGGGGCAGGAGGTCTATATACTCCATGTTAACATATAGGACTTTGTTTTGTTTTAGTCGTAATAATCGAACTGTCCCGAAATAGCGTATTTCAGTTATATTGTCCGAAGAATTATTACAAGCAGAAGCAGTGGAACATTTTGCCGGTGACAATGATCACGGAAATCATGAATTTTAATCGATTATTATGGTGGTTGCCATGGCAATAGCGGCAAGTACTTGTGTTTGGCGATCTTGACTAATAATGAAGAGTGCCAGTTTTCGTGCAATACGACCTGTTTGGGCCAAACGTATACATGTGTTATGATTATGGGCATTTAGACAACTTGTCAGATATAAGTGCTTATCGAAACCACAACATACAGCAATGTAAAACGCAAATCCCGTAAAAGACACATACAGCTTATCATCGTGTCGATTATCTGCACTACGTAAATCGCTGTGTGCCTATGATAGTGTGGTAAACTCAATATTAAATCGGACATTTAAGATAAGAAACGTATAACACAAGATATTTATGGACTGATTTTCCTAGTATTCATCAGTCGGAAGCTACAACTGTCATCCATCGTTAGAATATTATTCTTGTGTCCAGCCCCCATTAGTCTCGCTTAGTCCCCAATAAGCTCCAGTCGCGCGGAGTCACGCCATGTATCGTGACCCACTTGCAGGCCCTATACTGTTGTCAGGTTCAACTGATGTGACACAGTTGCCAAGGATTTACCCACCCCACTGAGTGGTTATGATATCTACAAGAACATCAGTGTGAATTAGTATCTGTTCAACACACTAGGTGGCACCTCAGTAGCAATTTGTTTACCCAACAATATGGCTAGGTCATATAGGGGCGTTTTAGAGTATGCCCCACACTTGTGGTGTGTGGTCCAGTGTCATGGGCCAAGATTCAACCAGGCCGAGATACAACCCTGAGTCTGGGCCTGCTGTTGTATGCAGTTAAAAAAGGTGACATGGGACAACAAGTATGCAGTAGCCAGTAGGTCAAATACATGTTTGTCACCAGAGCTTTATGCAGGACCAAATTATTGCTAGTCACACATGTTTTGGTAGACATATGGATGTTAACTAGCCAGTATACAAACTTTAAAATGTGTGATGACCTGGAATGGACTACAAACACACATGTGACACCATTTACACTCACTTCTAAGGCATAACTGACAATATCTATGATTTTGGAAGACCCTTTTTTGCTCCTTCATTTGTTACCCACCCACCCATATTTCTACCTGTCCACACCGGTTTTTACCCATCCAAATGACAGGTGGATGGGTCTCTGCATAAAGCTATGTTTGTCACCCATAACCTAACTAGTAATCGGTTGATGAAGCACAAATAGACTAAAAGTAATTACATACAATGACGATTCCGCATTGGGACGAAGCTATTCACAGAGATGCTCAGCACAAAATTGATAGGTCAGAATAACATTCATTCTACCTAGGCTAATGAGTTTACTGCTTCAACAAAAACAGAACGGTGTTTCAACGTATATCAGTGTGTAAAATCTCTAATTCTGGGGATGTTGGGCATAACAATATTTCAAAAGTTCTTTGGAGTTGCATGGGCCCAAATTCGGAGTCGAATCTGGGCCCGGTTGAATCTGGGTCCACGACACCAGGCCGTTCAGCTGGCCCTGGGAATATCCCATAGCCCCTAGGCATATGGGATGGAAACCAACATATACTTTTAGAGGAAACACTAGAAATTGAAGTTCCTTCTACACAGGGGGTTGATTTGTAGCACCAGGAGTGGGGAGGGAGGGGTGGGGCAGGCAGGGTGAAGGAAGGACACATTGACTGTAGCCAACAGATGGTCTGTCTCTCACAGCACCAGTACGGTCTACTCCCAGGACCAGAGCACTACACAGACACTGGAACAGTTTCACAAAACACCGGGGGATTGCGTAATTGTGGACGTTTTCTACTATTATTCAAAATTACATATGAAACATGGCCAACGTGTCACTGGAAAGTTCACAAAATTTGGAACAAATGTAGAAAACGTCGCAAATATTTTTCAGAATATTGCACAAATTCTTGCCTGATGCCATCAGCATTCACCATTGAGGATTAAAACAAACGGAACCAAATTAACTGAGCATCCTTCACAGAAAGTTTGAAAGCTGACATGTAAAACAGTTAGATGCCCTGGCTCAAGTGAGGTTCACTGTGAATTTTCCATATGAAGACTTCATTGACAGATTTCATTATGGCCAAAGAGAGATCCTTGTTTCAGTGGACTGTCCAGCAGTTCTCCAGCTAATCAAACAACTGACCATTTACATCAATCACATATTGATCAGCCACCACCAAAGTACCCCAGCTCCTCTCCACTAGATTAGGGTCTAATATGGTTGTTTTGGGGTCTTATACATGGACAGAGACAACTAACTGTTCTAGACAATCAACTTCAGGACTTCCGTCACAAAAGTTAGTATGCGTGGACAGACATTAGACCGAGACAAAAAGAATTGTCCCGATATATTACGGTCAATAATGGTGAAGGACTAATTTACACAAACAGTTTTGCAAATATTTGGCCTCATCAACACGTCCAAGCACACAAACACAGTGTCAATAGCAGCCGTTTTTTGCAAAGTAGTGAGAAACAACTACGTTATCATGGGCCTAAAAGTCACATTGTTTTGAACAAATTCAAGTTATTAAAATTTTTTTTCCTTTGTTTTATTATCAAAATTTTCTTTTTTTTCGGTTTTGCCAAAAAGGGTTTTTCGGCTGAAATGTTGCATGTGGCTTAGCAGGTCCTCGAGAATGATTTGCGGATGGAGACTTTTTCTAAATTCATCTGGGCCGTGGAGAACTAGACAGCTCAATATTTTTTTAAATCGAAAGCAATATGTGGAGTTCCATCCGTGGCAGCTCATGTTTTTATACATCATCATAAATATAATATGCCATCGACAACACAAGTATGTTGCTAGATGTAGGAAAAATGCCTCATATATATTTTTAATTGTCTTTTGAAAATGTCAATACTTAACACAGGCACCAACTTTGCATTTTGTTACGCCAAGCATACAACCATGTCACCTATACATATTTCTGGGACATGCTGAAACAATGTAATGCAATTTTGAAACATATAATATTAGTTCTAGTGAATACCTTTTCCCCTAAGCATCACTGGGCAACTCAACTAGCTGTACAATGTACATGGAACAGTCGTCAGTATCCTAAACAGCCATTTAGTTAACAATTTAAAATTGTTGTGACTTCCCTTTAGTGTTTTGACAAGACAAGATTCAGGAAAACTCTGTTGTTGATAAAGGTGTATAGACTGAATAAAACAATAATTTATGCAAACATATACAAATAATTTTTTAGTCAAAATGACCATAAACTTGAGCGAATTGATAAGTTTTTGTAGCATTGCCTTCTTTGACATCATATCATGGCCCACTAAAATCAGTCACCGCCTCGGCCATTTCGCGGAAATATGACAAGAATCGCCTTCGAGAAAAGGTCAGCTTTACAATTACTGCTACTGCAACTACGTCAATGCGGATTAAGAATAGTTCGAGTCTGGTACCTCAGGGTTGACTTATTCTGTGCGTGGCAGGTCGACTCTTTGTTGTTTTCTCCGGGGGTCTGTGTGCTCTTTATGTAAATGTCTGGGGCATCCGAGGATCAGCTGGCAATGTTGTCTTTGCATCAGGTCTCTGGTACTTACCCCAGTCAGTTATGGAAGTGGAATCACCATGTGACTTTCGTCGTCAGGCGAGCTAGATCTTCCCAATTCCTTGACCTTTGTAATGAACTTTGTAATAAAACAGAACATGACATGCTACTAATCCACGTGACATGTGTGGACAAGTGTATAAATGTGAGTGAGACATTTTTCAGTCTGGATAATCCAGGCAGTGTTTTTATCTACACTGCTGTCAATGTTCTTTTTTCTGTGATGTTTCGATGGCTGTCAGCAATCTTTGTCAGACAAAAATTACTACTAGATGGTGACACTAGATGATGACACTAGATGGTGACACTAGATGGTGACATTAGATGGTGACACTAGATGGTGACACTATATGGTGACACTAGATGGTGACACTAGATAATGACAAAGAAGTTACTTAGTTCAGAGACCACATCCTGCAGAATAGAAGGCCGGGGGTGGGGGGTGGGGGGTGAGAGGACTACAGAATGACTATCCTACCCTGTGTGATGTCAGTTGTTGACAATGATCCAAATCTCACAAGAAAAATGATTGACTGAACTACATAAAAATCTACCCCAAAAAATGTCCTACAGAGCTAGAATTTGTAAGAAAGGTATCAACTATGCAAAAACCTCGAAGAATTTTATTGTAAAATAACACTTACCAGGTAGGTTTTTTCTAAGTTAGATGTATGGTGTGACTTTTCTTAATTTACTTTCTGATGTCACTGTGACACTACATGAAAGAACTGAATCCTTACACTACGTATGAGTAATAGTGCTGTCACAATAATATGTGAGGTAACTAATGTGTTTATTGGTAAAAAAAATCATTTGATGGTAAGCGATATAGGTCTAGATTGATTTCTGAAGACAAGTATATGTTTGTGGCTGGTTTCATGTCAACATAGTTTACAGCTGTAAACTATCAATATCTATTTGTTTGTTTATATTCAGTGTTGGCTGAACTACTTTCAATTTGTACTTGAGTAAAAGTAAATGTAACTTTCCAAAGTACTTGAAGTAACTTGCAAGTAAATGAAAAGAGCAGGTACAACAAATGCGAGACTAAAATAACTACTATACTCTAAAATGAAATAACTGCTTTGTATGCAAATACGGTTATGACGAGGGTGTTGAATCGCTGTGATTGCATACTATTAATAGATTTTGACATACCAATAGGATCCTCTGGGGAATACAGGCGGAAATATTGTAATGAAAATGTTTTGTTAGTAAACGAAAGTACCGGTAATATAGTAAAATGTGTTGTTCGTTATGTGCAGTGATTATGGAGGCGATTATGTAAATAGCATGTAGCAAGATGTCTGCCTGTCTGTCTGCCTGTCGTGACGCAGGTAAATATAGCCTGTGATAATGACAGCGAGTGGCTTACACAGGTGACATGTGCACAACCTTTGATGGCCCTGCACGAAGTGCTCTCTATATTGCATCAGTGCCGTGATGGCAGCCACCTCCTCTTATGTCGGTCAATGTCATTACTTTACTCTTGTGGCGTTGTACTCAGGGGTCCATATTTCGTAATACCAATTTGGAACTCTGTCAAGTGAAAATTGCACCTTAATGCAAGGAAAGGAGACTGAGCCGAGTGAGGAATTAACAGTGTAGGGATCAGCAATGGTGCAGCTGACTTCATGCGTAGCACCCGAGTAGCCCTACTGAGGGTGGGTGTATTCAGAATTACTGGGTTTAGACTCCCTAACAGATGGTTATAGCTTATTTTGTAGATGATCGTCTCAGAATGATACCATCAGTGTTTACAAACTTTCTTCTAGGCACTGTCATGGTTATGCAGATAAAAGTAATTTGATCTGGTATTGGACACCAGTGTGGTGAGACAATACCTAATGATATATTAAACGATAATTCAATATAAAATTATAAATATATAAAAAATTATATTATGATGTCAATTTGATATATATATATATATATATATATATATATATATATATATATATATACAGCTGTACATGTATATATAAATGTGTATGAGTATCTCATGATACATGGTTTTAGATTTAACCCTTTACTGATCAGTTCCTTATTTCTGTAGATTCATGTTTTATTCTTACCTTGTTTTATCTCTCTCAAAATGTTAATTCCTTTCCAGTATATAACAAAAAAATGGTACTACATCATAGCATGTATATATATATATATATATATATATATATATATAAACAATAAGGGCATTCACTGATGTGAATTGCTCCAGCAATTCACAGCGCTATTTGGTCCCCAGATGTGCCTTAAAAGACTATTTGATGATCATGTGTATAATCATTTTGCAGTCATCAGTTTTTAAATGGAGATACTTATTTTGACAACTGTTTACACAATCATAACTTAGAAACTATTTAGTTGTGTGCATACATGTATCATATATAATGCATGCACATTCTTGTAAGGTGTATTGCATACTGAATGATGAAAACTGTCACAATTTGTCAGATTGCTTCAACAAATTGTTAAAAGTTTGGATATTTCCAATGAAAGAGTGTCACTGAAATGTTGTGCCCAAAGATTGCCTTTGTGTTATTATTATTATTATTTTGCTGACATGTATTTCTGGATTCTGGAGTTTGTAATATAAATGCAAGTAGACTGAGATTGGATGTTTAGGAGAATTATGCCAATGCGTCATCAATATTGTTGTATGGAAAGGGCAACATTGTAAATAGCCATAAATGTCACAGCAGATTTATAAAGCCATTCATTGCAGGCTTTGTGTAAGAAGAATAAACTTTGGCATATCTGTGCAGAAATAACTTCAGACGCTCCAGTCTGTTGGTGTGTTATTACAGTTTTACAAAAAATAGGCTGTCAGTTCTCATGATGGATTCACCCTCACAATGTAGAGGTCATTGTCCTATGTACGCTTCATGTGATATCTGTGTTAATTAACAAATGGTTCCTTCCGTCATTATAATGTACATTTTTAGTAGTAGGCAGCGTCTGTTTTGGTCAATAAAAAATAGTCCATCTGATAAAAAGTAAACAAATGCTTCCTCAGAAATGTTTTTGTTAGGAGAAAATATGGCTGACGGAAGTGGCTGCAAGGTTTCTCACGAGGCATCGAATCTGTACTTGCATAGTCTAAGAGTAGCCACGTAGATATGCCCACGAGATCTGACGCTATGAACCTCTCTCTAATGTGTAAGACTTGTGTTCATGAAGTTCAAACATCCATCTACCCTGATCCCATTTTAACATTTGTATGAAATCATAAACCCTATTTTGCTTTAAAAAAAAATTCTCCTTACCTGAGCGGCCTGGTATGTACTTTCTGAAAAATTATCAACCCTAGGGGACTCCACCTTGCCATGACAAGAATGGTGTCTCTTCAAAATAATGTTCTCAGTGAGGTAATTGGTGGGGCAGTTTTGTTTTAGTTTAGGATTAGGAAACTCCTTAAAATGTAACAATGGATTCCTTTAAAGATGGATTTTCTTTCTTTACCTTGGTGGAATGTTCCTTGTGTTGGACATTCGGAAAAGTGAGGCAAATCTTCAGACGTGGTTTGACATTAGATAGTAGATAGACACTCGAGGCGTCATGAGGAAGTGTCTGAAAGTGTTCTTAGTAGGTTGAGTGATTGCGATGCGGACGGGCCGCTGTGGCCCCCTGGTGGCTGATTGAGTGATCGTTCCGACAGCTTTCTTATCGGCCAAGTCCAGCCAGTGCAAAAAGTGTGCCCACATCGATCGCACGAAGTCGTATTGATAAATTCATGTGGAGGGAAATACGAGTCGAGCGGCAGTAATTGATCATTTGGAATCCATCAGTGAGCATGTGTGCATGTGTGTGCTCTGTCTCAGAATCGACACAGCTGCATACATGTCTCATAGCAGACGCACCGTAACAATCCATGCTCCCTGTTGGGCGACAGATCCCATTCTCGATCGTGATTTGATCTGCCCACTTACGCGGCAACAGAAAATCTGCCTCAAGTGAGTTACGTGTCGCTGCAGATCTAATTCTTACAGCTTCCGTATGAACACGATCGGTGTTTTGCAATACTTCAAGGGCTTCACTGTGGTCGGTTCTCTCCGTTTTTGTTGACAGCACAAGTAATTAACATTGCACTGGAATCAGTTAAACAGGATGCTGGATCAGTTAAACAGGATGCTGGATCAGTTAAACAGGATGCTGGATCAGTTAAACAGGATGCTGGATCCAGAGCGGGCCAGAGTGGACAATTTTATATGCACTGGAAATAAATAATAGGTTTTCTTTCCAACTATTTTTATTTCTTTGTGGACGATTATAGCAACAGAGATTTTGAGATCTTACCAGTTTCAAACATTTCTTGCACCCTTGAAAAATAATATGTGCAAAATAAAAAGCCTCATTAAATATTTTGGTGACTGCAAAATTGTTCAGTTGTGTGTACTCTCTGTACACATGTTTAAATCTGCATTCTGAGGTAATATATCTTTTAAATATAAAGTTTCTATATATTATACATTCTGACCTCACTTAATGGTCATTTTGGTAATACAGCCACCTCGCAATTACGGTCACCTTCAAGGACAATCCCAAATATAAAGTTTAGGAAATTACTCCCCCTAATATAGACACCTCTTTATTCAGGTCAAGTTTGTCCTGTATCAAAGCTGGTCAGATCTTGCGACTGATATATGTACACTGTATAAATTATATATACATATATATATATATATATATATATATATATATATATGTGTGTGTGTATGCAAAAGCATAATACAGCGAGAAATACATGCGTACATCAAAGTAACAATTGGTGCAAGTATTATAAAATACAGACCTCCTGGTTGTGTTCTTATTGTAAGATCTTTTTTGGTTGTCAGCACTCAGCAGTAATGGCCATTACTATATTCCATGTTGATTTTGATGAATACAGTGTTGTTGGATAATTTGGATTTGAAGAAAATAATAGTAATGTAATTTCCCCAGTTTGTGACATGAATTGATTTGATACTATTCAATGATCACTTGACACATTGGTAAAACTAAAGAGCACTCTGAAAATGCTTCGCACCCTGAGATTTGTGTCTCATAAGTATGTGTTTATTATTCTGTTGATTTCATTACATTTGGCTCTTTTGATTGATCAAGTGATGAAGTAACACAACAGATGGAAGTGACACAATCAACAGGCATGCATGCTCTTCATCAGTGGAGGGAAACATTAGACTGTGTTATTGCAGGTTGTGCAATTCTGATGCCGCAAAGTTTCTGTCAGAAATTTAATAGTATCACAGATGGCAGTACTCGAGTAAGTCTGTCAGGTGGTATTTTTAGTGCAAAGTTACTACCAGATTGGACTGACACAGTGGTGCAGCTGCTCAGAAATAACACAGATGTGGGGCCAGGATCCAGGTATGGGGTCTGTCCTGTGTGGATCACTCCATCCCTCTCAACTTACACGGCCTAAGTTAAACCCGACATACTTGGCAGCAGCAGATCATTATTTCTGTTCTCCTGTTGGCAACTGATAAGAAAATAGTTGATGTGCTGCAGGCTTTTACGTTCATTCTTTCTTTACGTTCATTCTTTCTTTACGTTCATTCTTTCTTTATGTTCATTCTTTCTGCACGTTCATTCTTTCTTTACGTTCATTCTTTCTTTACGTTCATTCTTTCTTTACGTTCATTCTTTCTGCACGTTCATTCTTTCTGCACGTTCATTCTTTCTGCACGTTCATTCTTTCTTTACGTTCATTCTTTCTTTACGTTCATTCTTTCTGCACGTTCATTCTTTCTGCACGTTCATTCTTTCTGCACGTTCATTCTTTCTTTACGTTCATTCTTTCTTTACGTTCATTCTCTTTCCGACTACTTCGCAGATCATTTTTCTGCCCGTTCACTATATCTTTTCTGCAGGCTTTTACGTTCATTCTTTCTTTACGTTCATTCTTTCTTACGTTCATTCTTTCTTCATGTTCATTCTTTCTGCAAGTTCATTCTTTCTGCACGTTCATTCTTTCTGCATGTTCATTCTTTCTGCACGTTCATTCTTTCTTTACGTTCATTCTTTCTTTACGTTCATTCTTTCTGCACGTTCATTCTTTCTGCACGTTCATTCTTTCTGCACGTTCATTCTTTCTTTACGTTCATTCTTTCTTTACGTTCATTCTTTCTTTACGTTCATTCTTTCTTTACGTTCATTCTTTCTTTACGTTCATTCTTTCTTTACGTTCATTCTTTCTTTACGTTCATTCTTTCTGCACGTTCATTCTTTCTGCACGTTCATTCTTTCTGCACGTTCATTCTTTCTGCACGTTCATTCTTTCTGCACGTTCATTCTTTCTGCACGTTCATTCTTTCTCACGTTCATTCTTTCTGCACGTTCATTCTTTCTTTACGTTCATTCTTTCTTTACGTTCATTCTTTCTTTACGTTCATTCTTTCTTTCACGTTCATCTCTTTCTGACGTTCATATCTTTCTTGTCACTCTTTTCAATCTTTCTGCACGTTCATTCTTTCTGCACGTTCATTCTTTCTGCACGTTCATTCTTTCTGCACGTTCATTCTTTCTGCACGACTTCATTCTTTCTTACGTTCATTCTTTCTGCACGTTCATTCTTTCTTTACGTTCATTCTTTCTGCACGTTCATTCTTTCTGCACGTTCATTCTTTCTGCACGTTCATTCTTTCTGCACGTTCATTCTTTCTGCACGTTCATTCTTTCTTTACGTTCATTCTTTCTTTACGTTCATTCTTTCTTTACGTTCATTCTTTCTTTACGTTCAATCTTTCTTTACGTTCAATCTTTCTTTACGTTCAATCTTTCTGTACGTTCATCTTTCTTTACGTTCATTCTTTCTTTACGTTCATTCTTTCTTTACGTTCATTCTTTCTTTACGTTCAATCTTTCTTCACGTTCATTCTTTCTGCACGTTCATTCTTTCTGCACGTTCATTCTTTCTGCACGTTCATTCTTTCTGCACGAAAAATCTAACAGAATATGTCTGTTGGTGGTGTTCTTATGAAACCTTGTAATTGATAAATTGGCATATATGGTACATAACTGTACAATGCCACATTTCACTTGTTGTCAAGTGGCCACGTTTAATTAAGTGATATTCCAAATATAAGGTACACAAAGGCCCTATAATATGGCCTAGTCAAGAAAATGAAAGAGACAGTTTTCCCTGCTCTGTCAAAATCCATTTGAAGACAAATTCATGGGATTGATAAATAAATGTTGATCTTCAAAATTTTTTATTTTGGCCAAAGCAACGTAAATCAATTTTTATAACAATTTGTGCAAATGAATGTAGTCTTTATTAAATGTTTTGCAGATGGTATTGAAATAATTCAAACTTTACAAATCTCAGTGTTGCAGAAACAGATTCCTGTAGGACATCCATGTGTCCACCAAAACATGTGTGACTGGGAAACATTTGATCCTGTGTAAATCCCTGAGACAGTGGTGGATATTTGTGTATGAATAGTCTTCACACATTAGTTGCAATGTCGCTGGGTGCTTCCCAGAGAAGTCGAGCTGGTGTTCAATTGAACAGGTCTGCTAGGCAGTAACATGTAAAACACTGAACAAAAGTGAGGATTGGGTACTGTGCTATATAAGAACTTACCTTTACTTTCTTACTTCGCATTTTGGCTTTAGGAAACATTAGCAATATGGAATAGCTTGACATTTTTAGGTTATCATCCCTATAGTATATATTTTGTTGCCTACATTGATATTGACATATCTGCATTTGTGCATAAGCTGGGTTTATGCAATGTTATCTTCTATTCTGATGATGTTTTACAATGATCAGAAGAGGACAACACTATTGATGACTTGTAAATGCATGATTGGAAGGTAAAGGCCACAAGAATCACATCAACCAGTTGACACAAAAATACTGATACATTATTATGGTTGTTAAGCAGTGATTTGTGGAAAGCATTTTTATTCAACAGATGGGAAAATTTCTTGCTGTGACATGCCATGTACTGAAGTGCATGACAGGGGTCGACATTAGTGCTGGCCCGATGGCCCGACACGTCATTTGAGGGTGTCAGGCCACCAGTTTTCATATTTTACTGGGCCGGCAGGCCACTGGTTGCAACAGTCGAATTATTCACCATTGTGTTAGACAGTTTCCATCAGTTGTCACTCCCTATGCAACAATTATACATAATCTGTGACAGCCGAACCTATGGACTTGCATTATCACTCAAAACTAGTTTACAAGTTGCAAGTTCTCCATAACTCTGCGCGATGTCGCTGCTGGCGACATGAGGCGGAGACGCGAGGTGGACACCTTCCTAGGCTTAAAGATATCGCTTCGGATTTTGTAGTAATAGCTGAGTGGTACCAAAATAAAAAATATTCATTGAATTTTGCGTTCTCCCTTACTATTGTTGCAAACCTAATGTGTAAACTGAACAGACAAAATGTGTTGAGCATGTCGTGACGAACCCTTGTGGATTTCTTGTGAACGACCGTGTAAAAAAAACGTCAATTCAGCTGCTGTGTCTATTTTAATGTTCTAAATATAAACAAATATATTTTATTGTACAATGTACCTGTTTTTTTAAAGAATAAATGTGTATTCCTGCAAAAAAGTTCGGGCCAGTAACTTTTTTGGGGGTGCTAGTAAATTTTAAAATCCACTGGGCCCCCGGGCCAGTGAATACAAAACCTTATTGTCGACTGCATGATGTGATGACATCATGTCCACCATGTAGCAGGTGTCACATGTTAAATATATAGTCTGCACTATATAGGGTACGCATATTGGTTTGAGTAGGGAGTCCTGTCAATAGACGGAAGAGACATTGGAGTTAATGGTCTTACCTCTGTTCCAGACGGCCTTCACAAGAACACGACATCGCAGTCTGCAGTTTGGACAACAGGTGAGACCATCAGTTCACTCTCTGTCTCTCTCTGTTCTCTCTCTGTTTCTTTCTCTTCTCCCTCTGTTTCTCTCTGTTGAAGGCTCTCTCTGTTTCTTGTTCTCTCTCTGTTTCTCTCTGTTCTCTCTCTGTTTCTTTCTCTTCTCCCTCTGTTTCTCTGTGTACTCTCTCTCTGTTCTCTCTCTGTTCTCTCTCTCTGTTTCTCTCTATTCTCTCTCTGTTTCTCTCTATTCTCTCTCTGTTTCTCTCTATTCTCTCTCTATTACCTTCACTTTCCTATTGTCTCTAAATCATAGATATTGTCAGTTATGCCTTGAAAATGGAGTCATACATGTGTTTGTAGTTTATTTCAAGCCATAAAGCTCATCTCAACTGGCTGGTATGTATTATATGAGTTAACATCCATGTGTCCACCCAAAATGTGTGACTGGCAAATTTGTTATCCTACATAAGACCCTGATGGCAGGTAGTCATTAATGAACAGTGCAATCAACTACAGCTTGACTGCCTGCTGACAGACCAAAGTAGTTACCATTCGTAGGGCAGCTAAACTGTTCATGGAAGTTGTCATTGGCAGCTAGTTGGTGTGGCACATGGATGTTGGCAAGGCTGGTGCCTTGATATATTATTTACTGGCAGCAGTAGCAACAGGCTTCAATACATCATGGATTGATGCTATACCTCCTTGTGGTTCGTCTTACTCCTGAGACACCAGTAGCACTGGTGTTACTGGAGCATCTTCTTAATCCCCATAATAACCTGGTGTGCCTAATAAGAGTCATAGTGCTGAATAAATGTAAATCAAGCAAATTTAATAAACATATAGTGTTGAATAATTGTCTACAGTAGCCACCTGCTGGCTTGAACTATAACTGCGAGGTGCTGTGCATTGGGACTAAGTTTATGATCAGTGTGTGCGGCATTGTTGGGGATGTACGTAATAATATACCATCTTAAATTCAGCTCCCAAAAGGTAAGGAGTCAGACTGATTAACCTAATTACACAATAGATATCTGATGCTCTGACACTTTGGGATAATAATTTATGGCTGTTGGAAGTCAGACTGGCATAAGAAATGATGCAAAGTTAGCCGTAAGATGGAGTTAGCGATAAATTGCTCTTTTGTTACTAGCACCACAGGAGGGAATGATTGCTCTCCTAAACCAGAAGGTCTGCCAATGAAAATCTTTACATGTAATAAACACGATTAGTGCCACATAAAGTACATATGGGATGGCACATTTCATGAAATAAACACCAACCAGGACATTTGTTTGGCACACAAAAGTACAGCGATAACTGGAGCATTGTGTTACTCCGCAAGATAGGCAGGAATATTGTTTATTCACTCTAACTGTATACATGAGCAGGAACTATTTATTTGTCCCAAACATATAATACAACAAAAACAATCGTTTCGAAAATAAATACCACACAATAGAATGAAGCAGCATTTGTAAAACAAATTAACGTGGTTAGTATATAATGCATGATTTGTAAATAAAGAATTATGTCATATAAGGGATGGGAGACCCGTATTAAGACTAATTATAGACTCTATCTTAAGAGCCATCTTTACTCCAGAAGAGAGCAACAACGTCCTTGAATCACTGTTGCTCCACGTAGAGCTTAACAATTAACATGGATCACACTATCCTAATACAGTACTTGGAGCACCAAGTTACTATAGAACAGAATACAAACAAGCTTTGACAGAGTGTGACATTACTCCAGTATGCAGTACGTAGCAGAATCCTTTTCCTGACGTTTCCTAACTTACAGTAATCTTACAGCTATCCAGTATATGTCCCATCATGACTTTTAATCGTGCCTTGATTCTGCTCACTGCCAATACTCCTAAAGCAGGTCAAGGTCACTGTGACCTTGCCAGAAACCTGGCTTCCACGACCACATCCTGTGTTTGTTCGTGCACTGTGTCTGAAAGTGAACAGACATCACGGAAACTGTTAAACTTACGTGACAGAAGTTGGCAAGGGAATGTATTTGTGGGAACGATTGATCTACAGTTAACCAATACCAGACAAAGTCAGACCAGCTGGACTCTCTCAGGCATTCATTCTCGTCCTCTTTATAATAACATCATATTTTTGATTTATCTCAGTACAGCTGTACCAAAAAATATAGTTGGTCTATGGATTCCATTATGACTTGCTCGCCCATATATGCGGAATCTTCCTGTATGTAATATTGAAATTCTGTACAGTTATGATTTTTTTGTCTGTTGCATGATTTAAGTTTTTAATGCATGATTCCTAGCTGTAAGCAAGGTGACATTATGTATGTGTGGGCACATTATGAAAATCGTCAGAGAAAACTTCAGATGTTAATTTACGATCACAGGAAAACTAGTACTTCTTTAATATTCATTACATGTTGTTTATGTGTTTATAACGCACGAATGGCAGCTGTATGCAGAATTTAAACATATTTCCTAATGCTCGATATGTTTGGCATTCATTTTCAATGACTTGATGGACTCTGTTGCTAGGCATCTGGTCACGTGACAAAAAAGCTGAGTGAAGACTGTGTTGTAGACCTGTGTTTACTTATGTGTTGCCAGGACAACCGGTGTTCGTCCAATCGTAGCAGTGTCTTCAGCCTCCTCCTGGAGCCACCAGAGTGTTTCTTCGGTCTCAACACGATCGCCAGCTCGCCACTGGACAGTGGCGCCACCATGCAGCAGGCATCGAGGTCGAGCGTGTCACCGGTGCAGCGAGTGTTCCGACGTAGTCCCAACGATGGCGCTAGTGTCAGCCACACTCTGCAGTACACCCGCAGGAAAAACCACGATGACAGCTGTTGTCCGGACGACGGTTGCTCGGACAGTGGCTGGAGTGATGTGAATGACCCACCGGACATTGTCGGATTCATCGGCTCGGAGGATACAAGCTGTAGCTGTGATGAACCGGATCACGCGTGTGATAAAACGACAAATGCCAGCGCCGCCGAGGAGCAGGTGTTTGAACTAGAGATGAACAATGATATTGACCTGGAACAGATTGAGAAGGACTGAGAGCTATGTGTGAGCGAGTGTGTGTGAGCATGCGAGCGTGTGTGTGTGTGTGAGTGTGCGTGTGTGTGTAATACATACACTGGAACTGTTCCAATGTCAATGTTTCTTGAAATGATTGCTGAAGTGTCGAAGTGAATAGATCTGGCATGGAAGTGAACACGTGCCATCAAGGTGTGGATTTTAACACTTCCCAGTGTAGATGCTTACACACCAAGTGTTGGAGCCGACACACATTGTTGTGGATGGGTGAAGTGTAGAAATGAAGTGTCAAGTATGCACACTTGGTGTTTATGTGTATACGTCAAAAATTGACCAAAATGCATTGTGTATATTTCAGATTAGTAAACACGGCGTGTTCAAGTGTGTCTGTACACCCCTCGCTTTGTTGACGTCAACACACTCCTTGTGTGTCTGTGTATTACGTGAAGGAACGGTTTTCAATCTAACCGGAAATCTCCACCAGGAAGGTGTCTCTTCAGACCGTGGGTGCGTCAGTAAGGGTCACATTTCTCGTCACGCTTTGTGTGTTTCTTATGATACACGTGTACATGTTCAACGTGGATTGCGAGCCCATAACTTCAGGGGGTTCGTTCTGTGTGAGCATGTGCGTCTGCGGCCAATCGAACGTACTTGTGCAGCCAGAGACCTGACACACACATGACACATCATTGGGCTGTGTCTTGTCGGCTGACTGACGGGAGTCTACAGGTCGTAGCGGAGACGACACTGGGAGGAGTTTGGAAGGTGGCTCGCGTTTGTCATTTGTATAGCGAGTTATAACCAGATGAATGGCTTGCAAATAGAAGTGGTGCTTTCGTCAGAAAGTTCCAGTTGCTTGTCTGTTTGCATCTGGCCGTGTGTTGTTACTGTTACGATATTTGTACAAAATTCTACTGCGTTTTCACTAGTAAGATCTCTGTATTTTCATTCGTTACCGTTACAATGTAATCACATGATTACTAACTCCATAACATGGACACATTCGGCATTGTAAGAATCACACAACACCATACTAAGTTATTTAACTCTAAAATGGAAGCACCTGCCCGTTACCGTGGTGATGTTACAATTGTTATGCATGTTGTTGTTGCCATGGTTACTGCGTATCGCGTATGTGGTTCTGTGTTCTTTGTCACCAGTGTTTTCAACTGTTACACACACTGAGGTGAAGATATCAAGTCACTGGTAATTGTGCCAAAGCACAAATTCACACGTACATGTCACCATAGGCCTCATTATATCTTTATATCTGGTGACAGTCATGTTTGTGATGTGTTTGTGATGTTTTGTGATGACAGTGATGTCGTGTGTTGGAGGAGTTACACATACTGACTGTGTTACCTACAGTTAACTAGTTTGTTGGTACCGATAGAAAATACGCAATGTTGATAATTAACACTACTACAACTGTAGTGGATCAAATGTCAGTGGTCAATGTTAGAGGTCAGCCACAACTACAGCTGACCATGACGCCACGTCACGTACACTGAGATGTCAGGGTGGTTGAAACATGGCTTCTCTATCAATTAAATTTCTCGGCCTTTTGGTCGGATATGATGCCCGATCATAATGTATTTTACTGTTGATTTTGTGGAGTTTACACAGCAGTTCCTGGATATGTTCCTGTTTTAGAGTTTGTCCAAATGTGTCATTTGGGGCGAGGTTGACGGAACTTTGGGAACAAGATTTGTTGATGTGATGGTCACCTGTTGTGTGTGTGGTGACAGTATAGTTGTTATAAATGAACTCTTGCCTCTGGCATTAATATCATTGTTTCCATGGCGATGACTTTGGCAGCATGACCTGTGAGCTAAACTGGTTTTAACCGGGTTTGTACTAATTATCTGAGACATTTCTGTATGTGGAATGTCATGTATGATTGTGGCGAGATTTTGGGTAACTTTATTGTGATAAAACTCCATGACTGTGTGTCATTTGACAGTGACTTATGAAAAGATCCGGAAACAAAACTGGAATATTCACTTTGAATGATGGTTGATTAATTAACAAACACGCTGCAGTGCCAGGTTGGCTGATCAATAAGCAGAATTGTTACAGTGTTCGGATCTGTACATTTGTCAACTAGCATCTTTGGCTGTGATTGATAAGTGAGATATATTTTGTTTGCCAGATGGCTATTTTTAATTGATTATTGTCCTGTCAGCTACTGCCGTTAGAAGCAGGGCATGGCAGTTTGCGTAGGCGGCCGTTTCGACTGAGCCAGGTGGAGCTATCGGATCCACAAATATGGGGACACCAGCAAAACATTGTTCTCTGAAAGTCCCATCTCAGAGGTGATGTTGTGGTACTGACTTACAGTCGTGGTTTTATGTACAGTTTCGACAGACGAGTCGCAACATAATGTGGTTGTTATTTTTAGCCACCTGCAGATTGGTGTTGTCTCAACCAGGTATTTTCATCTCGTGATAGATTAATGCAAGGTGCTTTAAAAGTAACAGGGAGGTATCTTCCGCAAAATGCACAATAGAAGATGTTTTATATTTTATTTACCAGGAAAGTAAGTCGATTTGGAATTTTTTGTCACATGGTGATACAAATCTGTGTGCTCTTTATTTTCACTGTTTGGTCTCTGATGCCAAGGGCATCATGGCACCATTTAAACTTTGACACCTGTTTATTTTATTATCAGAACTGGATGTGTATGAAAAGACCACAATTTCACTGCTTTTTATGAGTATAGTACAATGCTCAAACTGTACTGGTGTTGCCCCCTGTGTCAGAATCAGTTAGCTACTCGAATGTTCCGAGTCATTCTTCATTATACAACATTATCGATAACACATATCAGAATGCATCAGCAGCTGATTAACACCAGGAACATGTGAACTGAACTTTTTACTAAAAATCATACGGCTGTCGAGGTGTAGTCACATATGGTTGCAGCTAAAAGTGGTTTGTAATGTGTTTTCTAACGGCTTCTAGATGTTAGTCACATGACATGTGTTTAGCGAGAGTCGTTCTCCGAGACCACAGCTTACGTAGATGACTGTGTGACTGCCACATCTACAAACTATCTGTAACATATGGATGTTAGTTCCAATGTTGGTGTCTGTTGCTTGTGTCTTTGTGGCGGTTAGACTGAATTATCGATTAAAAAGTATCAGGGATTGAGGTGTAGCTGTGAAGCAGATAGCCTGCCAGTTGCAGCTACGACGTCTACAAAGTCTGTGTAAATCAGAAAACTCCGACACTGATCAAGCTACTGTTGTTTACCGTTTATTCTTAATTTAATGAGGAACGATGATAGTGTTACGTGTTTTCGGAGTTTGTTTACATATTTTGCACATAAATATCAGACAGAGTTCTTTATTGTCACGTTATGCGGTGTCACGTGTGCAATGTTTCATTATCATATTTGACTGCATTTGCCATGTAAGTTGTGTAGGAATCTCCCACTGCCAGCACCGTTTCGATCGACAGTTAGCATCTCAACCACTTTTATCATGCCTATTTTTGCAGGCAGTATGACGTTAAAGGACATACTTTGGTATCGTAAAATCTTGTTATTTATGGTATAAACAATATTTATTATAGCACCTTGACCAGCCCATATGTGTAATAGTGAACCATGTATACTTTTTAAACACAGTTTAACCTTTATTTCCTTTTCGAAAACTATGGGTTGCTCCTGTTCAATTTGACGTGTGTAAATATCAGTTAACTAGAATTCTTGTGATTTAAGACAAACGAGTGATCACAGTGTAACTGGGTCACTGGTCTATTGAAAAATACACTTTAAATTGTCACCAAAATCATAAGAGGGTCATTTCATGAGCAATGCAGTGAACTTGTTAGCTTGATTTTACTCTTCAAAATTTATTTTCATCTTTAACAGTGATCTTGTATATTGAAAACTGTCATCATCAGGACACTCCAAAAGGACACTTCAACAGGACACTTCCAAAGGTGTCACAAAAATTGTTTTTGGTGATATGATGCTGGTTTTCACATTTTGAAAACAAAAAATTAACGATGGATTTTTCTGATGAGCTGGTTGTCATGGTGAAATGACTCCCTTGGCATTGCACCTTTAAATGCGGTTTTAAAAGCGACAGACATTGCCTGAAGGTGTCTGATGAATACAACTGGGTATGACTGTCATTGTTCAGGAATGGAATGTAAAATGTTGGGTTTGGGGGTTAGGGAAAGGGAGGGGATTGGGGGTACTGCTACCACCCCGGCTGTTCAGTGATATGCGTCACGAGACTGTGATACTTTGAACGAGGACGTTGAAGCAATGGGTGTTGTGGGGGTGCGATCTCGCTAAATCACCCCTTTCTCGGTGCACGTTGGCCGGGCAGAGTTGGGAAGAGATCGTACAGGGGGATGAGGAATGGGGAGGGATGAGAAATTGGGGTTTAACGGGGTGGCACCCCACCTCCACCTCCACACACCCATTGCCACTCATCGATACAGTTAGCGCGGGAAACGTGCCGCGTTTCTCCATCTGTGATTACTGTTACTGTTGCTGTTGTCGATGCATGTTATTGTAATAAAGTAGTGTTACTGTAGCTCGCCTCCACGTGTCTTTCTTCCCGCCAGATGGCAGCACTATGCGTTAGTGCTGCGACTCTTAGTCGAGATTTAAAAAAATTAGTTCTTGTATGGCAGGTGCCATATCCACTCCAGGCTGCCTGAAGTTCTTGATTGGAACATCTAACCCCACTTATCAGGGAAGATTTCAGCCACTCCATGCATACATATAATAAATTATAAATAATTTAGTAGATCTACAAACTTGTGCAATGTTAGGGCGGATCATATTTCAGTACTAGGAATGAAAGGCAGAAGCGACAAATATCACGATTATCATAATCATTTTGTTATCGAAACTTGAAGATGTCACAAAGAATCCGCCTGGTGGCGCTACTTGCCAAAGTATGCACACTAGCATCTAGCCTCGGTTACATAGAAGCCGTGAGGTGGCAGCACTTCTTGGCCCCTCTTTTGCGTGGGGTGTGACTGCTCTGTCAATGTTACCGCCAGGGTGGCCTTTCCCGAGAATAGAGTAAACATGCTGATTGGTTCACAGACCGACTTAACAAATTATATATAAGGATACCCTTTTTATCAGATAATAATATTATCATAACAAACTATTCAAAAGTAATTGTCATATACAAAATAAACAGAAATGAAACATGTTCTTTTGTAAATTTGTCGTGTATTTTATTTTCTACTTTTTATTTTGTGTATACATATCTTATAACTTTGTTTTGTTATCAAAAGCATACATGTGCTTTTGATAGCGAAACAAGGTTATATAAAAGGAAAGGTGACAGGGGGAGGGGTAGAGGGAGGTGGAGGGAAAGAGGAGAGGGGGAGGGGTAGAGGGAGGTGGAGGGAGAGAGGAGAGTGGGAGGGGAAGAGGGAGGTGGAGGGACAGAGGAGAGGGGGAGGTGTAGAGGGAGGTGGAGGGAGAGGGGTAGAGGGAGGTGGAGGGAGAGAGGAGAGGGGGAGGGGTAGAGGGATGTGGAGGGACAGAGGAGAGGGGGAGGGGTAGAGGGAGGTGGAGGGACAGAGGAGAGGGGGAGGTGTAGAGGGAGGTGGAGGGAGAGGGGTAGAGGGAGGTGGAGGGAGAGAGGAGAGGGGGAGGGGTAGAGGGATGTGGAGGGACAGAGGAGAGGGGGAGGGGTAGAGGGAGGTGGAGGGACAGAGGAGAGGGGGAGGTGTAGAGGGAGGTGGAGGGAGAGGGTAGAGGGAGGGGAGGGAGGAGGAGAGGGGGAGGGGTAGAGGGAGGTGGAGGGAGAGAGGAGAGTGGGAGGGGAAGAGGGAGGTGGAGGGACAGAGGAGAGGGGGAGGTGTAGAGGGAGGTGGAGGGAGAGGGGTAGAGGGAGGTGGAGGGAGAGAGGAGGGGGGAGGGGTAGAGGGAGGTGGAGGGACAGAGGAGAGGGGAGGGGTAGAGGGAGGTGGAGGGACAGAGGAGAGGGGGAGGGTAGAGGGAGGTGGAGGGAGAGGGGTAGAGAGAGGTGGAGGGAGAGAGGAGAGGGGGAGGGGTAGAGGGAGGTGGAGGGAGAGAGGAGAGGGGAGGGGAAGAGGGAGGTGGAGGGAAAGAGGAGAGGGAGGGGTAGAGGGAGGTGGAGGGAGAGAGGAGAGGGGAGGGGTAGAGGGAGGTGGAGGGAGAGAGAGAGGGGGAGGGGTAGAGGGAGGTGGAGGGAGAGAGGAGAGGGGGAGGGGTAGAGGGAGGTGGAGGGAGAGAGGAGAGGGGAGGGGAGAGGGAGGTGGAGGGAGAGGGTAGGAGGGAGGGGGGGAGAGAGGAGAGGGGGAGGGGTAGAGGGAGGTGGAGGGAGAAAAAGGGGGGAGGGGTAGAGGGAGGTGGAGGAAGAGAGGAGAGGGGGAGGGGTAGAGGGAGGTGGAGGGAGAAAGAGGGGGGAGGGTAGAGGGAGGTGGAGGAAGAGAGGAGAGGGGGAGGGGTAGAGGGAGGTGGAGGGAGAGAGGAGAGGGGAGGGGTAGAGGGAGGGAGAGAGGGTGAGGGATAGAGGGAGTTGGAGGGAGAAAGGAGAAGGGGAGAAGAACACAAAAAGACAGCGAATGCGTCAGTGGAGCAAGGTGCACATTTTGCTTAATTCACAACTCAAGCTCTTTTTACTGATGCAGAAATAAGTCCTATATTTCAATTATTTCTCAGCGCCCGAGCTCTAAGCTGAGTATTACGGAAGAAGCAGGGTCGAATATTAATTTGTTATAATCAATCGACCCGTGTTTTATCAGAATTGAGGGGTGTCGCTTTTCTCGCGATGTATTACTGGTAAAATCAAACACGTCAGCGCATACGTAATTAAACGCATGCTGGTTCGGAATCTCATGGGTTAGTCCATTTGACTCTAATAGCATACAAAAAGCCTCACGCGGTTGAATCATTCACAAGCGCAAAATCGCCCAAACGCTATGTTAGCCTAGTTTAAACTACAATGCCGGATGTTTCGATAAGTTACATATTACAAAACGTAGCTGTGTTAGAGATGACTATGACGTGGGTAGCGGGAAATAATTTTGCCACCCACTGCCATTTTAACAGTTGTGGAAACCAGTTGAGCGCGACTTACCGAGCAAGAGACACGCTCAGAAACAGCTCGGGGAACAGCTCAACTTGAGAAGGCGACGATAAAACGCTGCGGAAAAGTGGCAAGTTCTGTTCCGGGCAAATCACGGCATAGCTCACGGAACATCGTGTCGAATACCTGGTCTATCGCGACATCGCCAGAAAATGCCATCGTGTCGTCTACAGAGCCAATTGTCGTATCGACAACCACCGGGCCTCAACGACAAAGGGCTACAATCACAAAGGGCTACAATCCCATCGCTCGGAATTCCGACAATTCGCCACCACCGCCACAACCGCCACAACCGCCACAACCGCCACAACCGCCACAACCGCCACAACCGCCACAACCGCCACAACCGCCACAACCGCCACAACCGCCACAACCGCCACAACCGCATCCGGCCAACATCGCCGTCTCGGCCGCATCCGGCTAATATCGCTGCTACGACCACATCCGGCCAAATTCGCAGTCACGGTCGCAACCAGCCAACATCGCTGCTACGACCGCATCCGGCCAACATCGCTGCTACAACAACATCCGGCCAACATCGCCGCTACAACCACATCCGGCCAACATCGCCGCTACAACCACACCCGGCCAACATCGCCGCTACGACCACATCCAGCCAACATCGCCGCTACAACCGCATCCGGCCAACATCGCCGCTACAACCACATCCGGCCAACATCGCCGCTACAACCACATCCGGCCAACATCGCCGCTACGACCACATCCAGCCAACATCGCCGCTACAACCACATCCGGCCAACATCGCCGCTACGACCACATCCGGCCAACATCGCCGCTACGACCACATCCGGCAAACATCGCCGCTACGACCACATCCGGCAAACATCGCCGCTACGACCACATCCGGCCAACATCGCCGCTACGACCACATCCAGCCAACATCGCCGCTACAACCACATCCGGCCAACATCGCCGCTACAACCACATCCGGCCAACATCGCCTTGGATTCGCCTGTTGTGGATCCAGACCTGGTGCTTGTGGTGGTTTGAGGACGGGACAAATGTTGCTTGTCTGTTCGACTTACATGTCTGTTATGTATATATAGTGTGTTTTGTTCGATTTATGGAGGAAGCTGAAAGTCACCGAATCGTCCAAAATGAGAAAGCGTGATTCACAATCGAACTTTTATTATGGACGATTAAATGGAACGCTGAACTGTTCAAATAAGAAACAGCTAGTGAACATTATCATAACTACTGCTATGCATTTTCATTCAATAAAACGGTGACAAATAACGTATATGTTGTATTTATAGTTAACGAAAAATAAAACCCCGGAGCTTGGCATCTTCAGTTTAAGTTTGTCCCGATTAGTTCGATCGCAAGTTCTACACTTGACCTTGTACGTCGACCGGCCTCAGGCCGCGGGTTAAGTCCAAACAAACTCGTCGACTGTTCACAGACTACATTCTTAAGTTCAAACAAATACACCGTCACAACACTGTGTACTGTGACTAACACTCTCCAAATAGCGACTCGTTTCATCTCCAAAGTTCCCGAAGTCTTGGTTTGTGACGTCATAGTTTTACATCTATCAACCACGTGATGTTTTCATTAATCACGACTTCACGTGATTAGTAGACGCACGCACGCACACACGCACGCCACGCACGCACGCACGCACGCACGCACGCACACAAACACACACACACACACACAAACACACACACACACACACACACACACAAACACACAAACACACACACAAACACACACACACACACACACACAACACACACACACACACACACACACACACACACAAACACACACATGGCATACATCCATTAGTGATTCTTGATGCTGATGTCTGTATTGTAAATAACTTGAGCGCACATGTCGTTCAGTGCTTATAGTCACGTATCGTATAGAATATGAGGTGTTCCGTCAACGCCTCGAAATTCGGCTTATCATATCCGCTTGCAACGGCTCTCGCGTGATGCGTGCTTCCGGTTGTTGGTCGTCGCCCGTCGCCGACCTCCAGGTGTCGCCATGCGGCTCCGCGAGGCGCTCGTCGACGAGACGATGCTGCGAGACGCGCTCTCTCGGGTCTCCCTTACCTGGAAACTCTGCTCGGTCGACGTTCTCGAGTTACGTCTGCCGTCCGGTGACGTCACCACTCTCGTCTGCCACGTGACACTCGCAGTATGTACGGGCTGCCGTGCCGGGCCCACACGGGTAGTCCGCCCGCATCGGTTCCAATTCCGGTTCCGTCCCGGCCGGGGAACGAGTGGGGAGACGATGCCATCGAGTCCCGCCGACCGTCCGGTGAAGACATCACTCCCGCGTGTGGAGTGTTTCCGGTCGAATTCGGTGGCGTCGTCGTCTTCGCAAACGGCCGCTTGACCCGGCTCCGCAGGGAAGCCACGCGTGTCCGCAGAGCGCCTTCGTCGTCGTCGCCGTCGTCGGAACCCATCGTTTCCGCGTCGCCGTCTTCCGTGGAATACGGGTAGCGCCTGGCATCGATGAGACACGTCTCCACCATCGTATCCTCTTCCTCCTTCTCCTTCCTCTTCCTCTTGCGCCAGACCAACAGCCAGAGTCTGTAGCAGAAGAGCGATAGCGACACTAGGGCGGCGAGAACGAGTAGGACGATGAGCGAGATCGCCCATCCGGCTGTGCTGGCGCTGGCGCGAGCGACGCACACATCGAGGTAGCCGGAGAGGATGCACTCGTCGGCGTCATGCGCGGCGCGGCAGTAGAAGACGAGGGCCGCCTGCGCTGTCTGCGCCGCCTCCTTGCCCTTGCCCTTGCCGCCCGCCGACACGGCCACAGACACGTACCTCACCTCACGCACGCCTCCAGATAGAACTGCTGCACGCTGCCCAGGTCGCTGCACTGCTGCCGCAACAGGTCGCTGTCGGTGGCGTACTTGCACACATCGAACACGTCGGGAGCGACGGTGAGCGGGATGTCTTTGGGTGCGGCGTCGTGGTCGACCGGCAGCGGCATCGACGACGGCAGCCACGCCTCCTCGGGGCGAAGTGCCGTAGAAGCCGCGCGCCGTCGCTGTGTCTGTCGCGTTCTGCGTGTCGTAGACGGTCGCGTTCGTTTGATCATCCTCGCCGTCACCGAAGAGCGCGCACAGTAGCAGCTATCGGCTGTATACGTCCATGTAGGTGTCCGTGTCCGTGTCCGTGTCCGTGTCCGTGTCCGTGTCCGTGTCCGTGTCCGTGTCCGTGTCCGTGTCCGTGTCCGTGTCCGTGTCCGTGTCCGTGTCCGTGTCCGTGTCCGTGTCCGTGTCCGTGTCCGTGTCCGTGTCCGTGTCCGTCTCCGTCTCCGTCTCCGTGTCCGTGTCCGTTCCGTGTCCGTGTCCGTGTCCGTGTCCGTGTCCGTGTCCGTGTCCGTGTCCGTATCCGTATCCGTATCCGTATCCTTCTCGATCGCCGAGCTCGCCTTGTTGTAGTGCCACATCTACAGCAAGTCCAAGTCCGCGACGAACGGCGCTCGAGCAGCGAGCGTCAATGACGTCATCTGCACGGAGACGCCCGCGTGCACGTGCGCCGCACAGCCGCTCACGGTCGAGGTTTTCGCCGTTCCGCTCGCGTACAATGACAGCTGACCACGCGATGATCACTCGCTGCCAAGCGTCGTACGTTGTCCGGATGTCTATCGCCACTTCGTGATCCCATGATAAACGCCAGTAGCCAGCCGTCAACCGAGTACACCTGTAGCTGTCCGTCGTCACTAAATGCGACGGTCAAGATACGGTTGTCGCCGGCCGGTGTTGCAGGCGACGTTTGCAGTTTCACCCAGAACGAGAGCGTCAACTCGGTGAGGTGGTCCAAGATGGAGCACGTAGCCGGCGCCCGACATCACGTATCCTATACATGTTTTCAAGCTGAAATGCCGCCACCGCATATAGACGTACTGTATTAGAGTTGTAGATGTCGCCCCGAACAGGTATCAAATGCACAATCCTGTCTTCTACCGATGTCCGTGGGTCTATCCGACTACAACGAAACTGTTAACGTCTTCACGAACTCCCCCCGCAATACAGTTGACTGACCCTCTAGTTCAAGTTTGTATGACAATGCACAAGTCATACGTATATATTTATTAATATATTATACTTCTATTATTATTTTATGTCATTAATATTATATATATATATATATATATGATACATATACATATTACATATACAATATTATACATACATACATACATACATACATACATACATACATACATACATACATACATACATACATACATACATACATACATACATACATACATACATACATATATAATGATATAAAATAATAATACAAGTATAATATATAAATAAATATATACGTATGACTTGTACATTGTCATACAAAGTTGAACTTCACCTTCACACCTTCACCTATCCCGTAGTCTTAGTGGACCGTTGGGGCGCCACAGATGACCCGGCAACCAACTCCCTCCATTCCTCTCGCCTCTCAGCCTTCCTCATGGCGGCGCCCAGCGTCATGCCATTCAATTCCGGGATGTTGTCCTCCCATCTCTTTTTCTGTCTGCCTCTTCTTCTCCCTCCTTGCGCTGTGCCCTGCAGGATTGTCTTGGCAAACCCTGTAGATCTTGTTACGTGCCCGTACCATTTCAGTTTGCGTCGCTTTACTGTGGTCAAGAGGTCTTCGTGGGACCGAGTTCTGCTTCGCACCTCTTCGTTGGAGATGTGGTCTCTGTGGGTGATGCAGAGGAACTTTCTGAGGCATCTCATCTCCATGGCCTGTATCCTTCTCTCTGTGTCTGCTGTTAGTGTCCAAGACTCACAGGCGTACAGGAATATGGACATGACTAGGGAGCGCATCAGTCTGATCTTTGAGCTGAGCGCTATATTCCTGTCATTCTAGATGGTCTTGAGTTTTATCTGTGGCCTGTGCGATCTTGGCGAGAATGTTAGGTTTAGATCCTTCATCTGCGATGATTGCTCCCAGATATTTGAACCTGTTGACGCAATCTAATTTTCGCCGTTGACCCTGATGTCAGTGCTGATGCCATAGGTGTTGTTTGTCATCAGTTTTGTCTTCTCTCAGCATTGATCTGCATGCCGAAGGCTGTAGACGTCTTGTCAAGGCGCTCCACCAAGTCAGTTAGCTCCTCTTCCCTTCGTGCCAAGCCGTCTATGTCGTCGGAAAAACGCAAGTTTGTAATTTTCCTGCCACCAATGCTGATTGCCCCTTCATGGTCATTCAGTGCGTCAGTCATAATTCTCTCCAAGAAGATGTTGAAGAGGGTGGGGGAGAGCACACAGCCTTGTCTTACTCCGACGGTGGTTCTGAACCAGTCACCTATGCTGTTGTTAAGGTAGACTGCGCTGGTGGCCTTGTCATAGAGGTTCTGTATCATTCTGATCAGGTTGGCGTTGATGTTATACTGTGGCCCATAGTGCTGCATGCCATACCCTTGCATGGTCTTGCTGGTGTTGGAGGTACTTCTCGCACAGTATCCTAAGGTTGAAGATCTGCTCTGTTGTGCTGCGTCCTGGTCTGAAGCCAGCTTGTTCCTCAGCGATGATCTTTTCCGCTTGCGGCTTCAGTCGGTTCAGCAAGTTTTTCAGCTTAACTTTGCTCGGGTGGCTGATGAGGCTGATGGTACGATAGTTCTGGCATAGCTGTAGGTTGCCTTTTTGGTGATGATGAGAGATTGGGTCCACGGCGTGGACCACTCCCCTGTCTGCCAGATCTTGTTGCAGATAGTCAGTAGGGCGCTTATGATGGATTGAACTAGAGGGATTAAAAGTGAATTTAAAATGATATTGAGGTAAATGACATTATGTAGTTCACCAAATGGTTGTCCCAAACGCAATATATATATATATATATATATATATATATATATATATATATATATATATATATATATATATATATATATATATATATATAATTATACAAATGGACAGAGTTCATATTTTGCTTTATTCACAAGTTCAAGCACTTTTTATTGATGTAGAAATATGCTATGCTTATACATTTCTAAGTACTTCTCAGCGTCGGAGTTTTAAATATGACGAGAGGAAGCACGGTCGAATATGTGTAATATACGTGGACCAGCATTTTATCGGCATTGCTGTGGTCGCTTTTCTCGCGTTGCATAACTGTTAACATCAAACACGTCAGCGCACAGGTAATCAAACCCGTGTACGTTATGATTATCATGGATCAAGATAGGTGGCAAACATTCGCACGCCTGTTTATGCAATCACAAGCTCAACACCGCCAAACTCTGTGTTAACTTTATTTCAACTACAATGCAAAATTACTTAGAAACGACCAATTTTATAATTACTCAAAAGCGTCGCGTTGTCATAAATTCCGGTGCTGTACGTGGCGGGAAATAATCTGACCACCCACTGTTTAGGTTACGTCCACCGTTTTTTTTAAACGCATGCGCATTCTGACTCTTCATGGACCAGTCCATTGATTACATTAGGGTGTAAAACTCTCACGCCGGTTGAAGCAATCACAAGCGCAACAACCGTCCAAACGCTACAACTCAAGACTGATAAGAAACGTTTAGTTTAATATTTAAAAAGTCGCGTTGCTATAAATGCCGATGACGTGCGTGGCGGGAAATAATCTGGCCACCCACTGTTTAGGCTACGTCCACCGTTTATTAAAACAATTGTTCTAATTGGTCCGTAGAACAGTCTTTTATTCTAGAACGTTCTTCTAGGATGTGGCGGGAATGTTTTTGATTGGCTAGAGAACAGACTTCACTTTTAGCCAATGAAACCCTTCGACTGAGTAACGTCATACGTTAGTTTGACCGTTGAGGAAGTCAGTTGAGCGCAATATACCGAGCAAGGGACACGTTCAGAACCAGCTCAGTACAGCTCAACTTGAGAAGCCAACACAAATAGGCTGCGAAAAAGCAAGACGGACGTCTTTACCGTAAGGCTTTGTCGATACATCGCGTCATTTGTCGACTACCGCACCGGGCCTCTCGGCATTCGACTACCGGGCCAATCACGCTCAGCCTCTAGGCACCGCTCACAGCCATCGGGTGACTAGCCGCTCTATCGCGGCGTCCCCAGAGACTGCTATCGTCTCGTCTACCGAACCTATCGTAGCATGGTCGATACTCGCTTCCGACAACACCAGACCGCTACTGGCAACGCCACGACCGTTATCGGTAAGACATCGCCGCCGCTGCTTCCGGCAACGCCACGACCGCTACTGGCAACGCCACGACTGCTATCAGTAGCACATCGCCGCCAACAGTTCCGGCAACGCCAGGACCGCTACCGGCAACGCAACGACCACTGTCAGTAGCACATCGCCGCCATCGCTTCCAGCACCGCCATGACCGCTACCGGCAACGCAACGTCCGCTATCAGTAGCACATCGTCGCCATCGCTTCCGGCAACGCCAGGACCGCTACCGGCAACGCAACGTCCGCTATCAGTAGCACATCGCCGCCATCGCTTCCGGCACCGCCATGACCGCTACCGGCAACGCAACGACCGCTATCAGTAGCACATCGTCGCCATCGCTTCCGGCAACGCCAGGACCGCTACCGGCAACGCAACGTCCGCTATCAGTAGCACATCGCCGCCATCGCTTCCGGCACCGCCATGACCGCTACCGGCAACGCAACGACCGCTATCAGTAGCACATCGCCGCCATCGCTTTCGGCAACGCCACGACCGCTACCGGCAACACGTCTTCAATCGCTGAAGTCTGGTATAGCTTCCGCCCCGTACGTCCTGTCCGTGTCTTGTCTCTTTCTCTGTGGGCCACTACGACGTATTAGTGTCAACGCCCGATTATATGTTCAGTGTTGTTTAGTTTTATGACGAGGTGTTTGCTACGGGGGACCGTTGCAATCGCCGGATGAGAAACGGGCCAAATCGACTGAGCGTCCTGAACAAGTTCGCACTGTTGATTGGATTCCCCTGTTTGTGTATCCAGACCTGGTGCTTGTGGTGGTTTGTGGACGAGACAAATGTTACTTGTCTGTTCGACTTATGTGTCTGTTATGTGTATGTACTGTGTTTTGTTCGACTTGCGGAAGAAGCTGAAAGTCACCAAATCGTCCGAGGAGAGAAAGCTCCAAACTTTCGTTATTATGGACGAACAAAAAATAAAAAATGAAACCATGAACTGCATAAATTAAAAAAACCAGCGAACATTACCATGATTACGAATATTACTATGCTTCGTTCCATTCAATAAAACGGTGACAAACTATAACATAATGCCTATGTTATATTCATAGTTAAGTTTGTCTCGGTGAGCTCAATCGCTAGTTCCACATACGGACTTCTATGTCATCGTCACAACATATCCAAACAGCGTCGTGATTGATGAAGACATCACGTGACTGGTAGACGTAACATTATGACATCAAACACAACGAGTCGCTGTTTGGGTCGTTAAGAATACTGATTTTTCACGCATACGCAGGTCTACACCGCAACCTTTTCTGCCATGTGTATTACTGTTATTAGATCGATGATAGGGTCCGGGGGCCGCAAGATAGACATTTACGTACGAGTCCCTTTAGAATGTGCTCGCATTAATTTTTTAATGCTTGCGTTCCCTAAGACCAAATAAGTGCACCCACCAACGAGTGTCAATTGGAGGTGTTTGGTTTGCTTTCAAAGTAGAGAACGTCGAGCGAAAAATACACACGAGCGTGCGTGCGCACACACGCGCCAGATCGCACTCTCCGAAGCATCCGTCATCCTCACTTACAAGCCATCTCAGTGAGCTTGTAAGATCGCATGCAAACTTTCGGGTCGATATACATGGAAAACTGCCTGAGATGTGGGTGCACATACACACATGCATTCTCGCAAAATGACACGCATACAGGCTTATAGGTGCAAACATGCATGCATACATAGTTACATACATATGATAGCAATTAACTGTATATTATATTATATGATTTGTGATTTGTAATCAAGTTTACTTATCAGCACAGCAATCGTTACAAAAAAATAATCCAAGAATCGTTATAATAGTAATTGTACTGAAGAAGGCCGCCGATGGTGGTTGAAACGTTGAAGTGAGTAGAACATTGCTAGTTATTAAATTATGAAATTTGTTTCAGTAATTGTACAATTTGTCAAATCATTAAGATATTTTCATATTTCCACGTACGTTGTTAGTGAAAAACATATCAGTGTTTATAAATAAACGCACAAGAGCATCCCCAAGGCTAAATGCAATAATACCAACAACACACGTAAACACGTGGAGCGTAGATGTCGATTGCGCGAATCCCTGTCAATGCGGTCCGCCAGTTTGTGGTCCGCCTTTTAGCATGCGACCTCTTTGGTCAAGGTGAGATCAGCGCAGGTTTACGAGTTCAGGGAAAAATCCGTCTGCGTCATGTCGGGTGAATTGAAGAGTTTGGAGAGTGTTCTGGACAAGTATATTCCAGAAGATGAGCTGCGGGAAGTGAAGCGCATCCTTTATGGAAAGAAACTAGGGTAAAAAACCTTTCTAGTCAGGCAATGTAATGTTCGTGGTCGATAATCGGGTGGACTAGCTAACTCGCATAGCTTCGACTCGACTAACGTCAATAAATACACCGAGGTTCGAAGGCCGAGCAGATATGGCCACCCCAAATTGCACTATAATTTATACAATACAAAATCGCACCGAATATAGTGAATAGGTCATTGTAGCCAATAAAGAATGCCTAGTCTTTACTAAAGTCTTCTCCGTGCTTAATGATGAGACGAATATACTTATAGTTAAAAACTGGGCCTCTTCCAGATTTAATTACCCGGAACTGCCGGATCGGGTTGCAGCGAACTTAAACATATCTATACGCTTCGTATGAAATTTATACTTTATGTGTAGTTTAATATTGCTATAATGTAACTTCTCTGCAAGTATGAAGACATAATATATTGAATTGAATAAGGTATATTTATGAGCGCCGGAACGTCGAGGGCCGATGACAGACCGTCAATATTGAGCAAGATGGCGGCTTTGTTATGGCTGTTCCACGCATTGAACATACTCCCACACCTACCGGCCATACCGGTAACCACCTTGGCCCCTGACAAGTAAGCATGTTATTAGGGGTTTAGTAAATCAAAAAATTGAAATAAAAAAACTAAGGGTGGTTTTGTAACCAGCTTATAACAACCTCTGTATTATATAACATAAGGAAACATGAAAATATTTTAATGTTATATTTAATAATTAAAAACAAAAATACTAAAATTATACACTATACTTAATGATTTATGATATAGACAGTTTCTAAAACATTAAGCTGATTACATAGATAGATAATGTGTAATTATAATCTATACAGACAGTAAAGTGAGTAAACATACTTATTATAAAATGATAATAACATAATCAATATTTTATTTACAAAATATAAATGTTAATGAATGTTTCCTACAGCACTACTATTGTAATTATCGTGTGTATATATACATGCACAATATTTACAATAGTTATATCGATATATATATACATATATATATATATATATATAGATATATATATATATATATATATATATAGATATGATAGATAGATAGATAGATAGATAGATAGATAGATAGATAGATAGTAGTAGTAGTAGTAGTAGTAGTAGTAGTAGTAGTAGTAGTAGTAGTAGTAGTAGTAGTAGTAGTAGTAGTAGTAGTGATATTTTTATTCACAACAGTCAATACGTCATAAAACAGGATCGAGCACCAGAAAACAAATTGTAATTTTCTATTAATGTAGTTATGCACATTGCATAATAATATGTGTAATTATCATCATAATCATGGACATTATTGACTTTTGTTTTTGTGTTGGTCTGTATACGAATATTGATTTATTTATTAATATTACATAAATATTAAATTATATCTCTTATTACAATGATTTTTTTTTTTTACAAATTGTATGTTTATATAAATATGTATTCATGGACATTGTGGCATTTTACAAAAACCTTTTCTGTCTGTCGAGATTACCCGCTAATTATCACCTAGTAACTAATTTATTTTGTTCTTATTACATGACTAGTTAATACATATTTATTCTCATCAATGTGGTTATGCAAACTGCATAATATGTATAAATATCTTCATATTTATGAACTCTGCTGGTCTTAATTAGGATGTGTTGGTCTGTTAATTTGGTGCACTACTTAGATAACATTAACTATTTAACTGAATTAATTAATATGAAAAAAACATATTGCAAGTTTATTACTCCATTCAATGCATTTCAAAATACTGCAAACAGTATCTTAATAGTTATATAAATAACAATGTTATCCCATTTTAAATTCACTTTTTTCAAATATTTATCAACAGAAAACACAAAAACTAGCTCATTGCCAGTTTTTCTTTAGGTCGCCCACACTCCACAACGTCATCGATAGAGCGTTGACCTCTGCCGTCACAGCATTCCATCCCTTTTTCTGTCCCTGTTCGACAACATTGATTTGACTCGACCTTGTAACAGTTCTTATATTTGGCCGTATGCCTGTATTAATCTCAGCATGAGAAAGGTTGTCCTTATAATTTCGCTGTTGTCTCATTGCTTCCACCATGAGGACTCTCAGAGAAGAAATGAATTCTGGGAAGATTTGTTCTCAAAACGTGGCAATCTGCTTATCGGTTACTCGTGCCGGTATTCCCTAGTTGGGCGGCATCTGGGTGGCTGTTGTGCACTGCACCCAATGCGGTCGCCCAGCTAGGTGACACCTAGTGAGATAGGGGTAATTTTACCACCTAACTTGGGTGTGTGTCATGCAACTGGCCACTGGGGAATTAATGCAAATGTGTCACCAGGATGGCCTTACTAAGTTACGCAGCTGAGTGAGAATTGGTTTTAAAAAAGCTAGAGTATGCCTTGGTTAGGGCGATAAATTGGACTTGATGAATAATTAAAGCTGAGGTTGAACGGAATTTGACTGAATTACATTTATAGTAATCACTCAGGTGGAAATTACATATATTTGTAACCAGTGTTCGAATTTAGCGATGGCCCATTGGCCCCCACATTTACAGTCAGGTTCCCAAAATGTCCAACTCGACTGGCCCCCAGACTTGATTGATGCAATGCAGTGTTTACGGGTACAATGTACTATTAAATTAACAATACCAAACTATCCTACTTGAATTGCCCCCTCCCCCACCCTAATGCTGCATATACACCAGCCAATTTGGATGCACACACCAACCGACTAGTCGGTGTAAAAACAGTTAATTGACTGCAATCAGCTTTGGTGTGTGTCGCAGTGTGCGCAACTTTACGCCAAAAGGGGCCTTTAATGACCAACATGGATTCAAATGTTGAGTCGGCGGTCGGCATTAATCCGAAATTAGTATTTTACGCAATTCTTCAATTATACATTTATGTAAGCCCCTGCATCACTTCTCTTCAGCCGGGACTGTTTCCATTGTTTTATGGCATCAACCACCTCCAAAACCATGATATTTTTACCCACCAAGGTGCAATTCTCTTGTATAAATTGTTGAGTATATACCCCAGAGGGGTGCTGGCCCCCACTAATTTTAAGGCTAAATTCTAACCCTGTTAACTATTTTGTATTTTGTGGTAGACATGATCTAAAATTCTGCAGGCACAATTTATGCCTAATACGTATACTAAGAGAAATAGATAATATATTTTATAATGCAGGTACACCATGATAAATAAGCATTTTTTTGGGTTGTAATTATAAGGGTAATTCTTTTGTCAGAAAAAAATTCTGGCAACTTCCCACCATGCCTTACAATTGGCTGAATTTTTATGTTAAAATATGCATTAACACCAGCTTAGCCTGACAATTTGGACATCATTTGAATTTTTTAAAGATAAACTGGTTTTGATACATATATTAACATATAAATAATCAGCCATTTCTAAGACAGTGTGACATAAGCCCTGTTCATCTGACAGAGACTGAAACGGAATGTTCCATAAAAAAATCTATTTAATACTATTACACAACAAACTACAAGTAAATGTTTAAAGATGTGTGAGGTTATTTCCAACGCACTTGGTGTTTTGCAGTAAACTGAGCCTTCCTGCGTCAGCAGAAGCTCTCGCTACGGAGCGTGACTTTGAACTTGCCGGCTATGTGTTTGAAGCTAAGCCAGAAGAGATGCGCCACCCGCGTCTTGTCAACATTGGACTGATACAGAACCAGATCGTGCTGCCTACAACCGCTCCCATTCTACAACAGGTGTGTGGCTCATCTAACTATAAGTGTATTCCACAACAGGGATCGCCTTGGAAAAAAGAAATGCATGGGGGGAAAACTATCTGCCTTTTTGAAATGTTATGTGCCCAAAATCTGTTGAGTAATATATTATATATTATTATGATATATTATATATATGTATATATATATATATATATATATATATATATATAAAATATATATGTATATATATATATATATATATATATATATATATATATATATATATATATATATATATACACTATGATCATATAGATGATCTCGAACAATTTCAGCATCTTGAGCACTAATTGTTATTTTTATCAGTCAGTTATTGCTACCATTTTGTTTAGTTACTTCCAGGACAGTCTAGGCAACACATTGCTAAAGAATGTAATGTAAAAGTATCAATATCAACAATGTGCTCAGAAATGTCTGGATTTATTTCGAGCCCCCCCAAAGCTCATTATTCACTGTTCCTCAGTCTGCTGGAGCCAGTGACATCTGTGACAATGCCAACGGCACTGCACTTGCCGCTGCTGTTACATTTTGTTTCCTCAACTGTGGTCTCGGGATAGCACTCGTGAATGTATAACTTATTGTTTTTAATCCATGCAAGTAATTTCATTTGCTTGAGCAGCGGAATCAGTCTTTTTGGGTATAGCTGGGATTTTAATCACTCGGTGGCAGTGCAACGAATAATAATACATGCACCGTAACTGTGATATTCGCAGCGCATTTGTGGTCAAGTAAGATGGGTCCTAATTTGTGTTAAATAAACATGCTATTTTGGTATGCCGCATTTGGGCACACGCTGCAGAAAATAATGCGACTTTTTTACTGTTTATGCAGCATTCCTGCCAGACTGCATGCTGAGTCAATCCCTGCCACCACATGAGTAGCAATGTCTGTGTGCAATGATGTTTATTTAATTTCTGCAGCAAATCCTCATTGATGTTTTTGATTTCCTCCAGAGGGAAGCGTTGTGTCAACGTATCTCATCTATGATAGAAGTGGCAGCGCAGTGTGATGTCAACATTGTCTGTCTGCAAGAGGCGTGGAGTAAGTACATCACTACAACACTGCCATATATGGGACTGAACCTCTCTCTCTCTCTCTCTCTCTCTCTCTCTCTCTCTCTCTCTCTCTCTCTCTCTCTCTCTCTCTCTCTCTCTCTCTCTCTCTCTCTCTCTCTCTCTCTCTCTCTCTCTCTCTCTCTCTCTCTCTCTCTCTCTCTCTCTCTCTCTCTCTCTCTCTCTCTCTCTCTCTCTCTCTCTCTCTCTCTCTCTCTCTCTCTCTCTCTCTCTCTCTCTCTCTCTCTCACACTCCCTCCCTCTCTCTGTCCGTCTTCCTCTCGCTGTTCCTTGCTCCCCTCCTTCTCACCATGGTTTAAAGGTTATGTGAAATGAAATTTTCAGTTTCTTTGAAACTATTTACACTGTATGTAGGTAAATGTAAGGCTCTTGTGACGTAATGCGCCAAATATAAAGTCTGTTCACTGTGAACTCATGCAAGTCCATGCCACCAACACATAGTCAGTTGCGTGTCAGAGTGCAACCAGTTTGGTAGATGTTGCTGACATTGCTAGATTAAGTGTCACTGACCATGGCCTATGACAACAGGGTGTAGCTTATTTCAGATGGTACATCAAAGTTGCAATCGCAGAATGTCCTATTTGTTTATATTATTGTAAAGATAATAATCTTACTTTAAAATGTGTTGCTGGGCGTACGCAGAAATTGTCTTTACTTTTTTGAGCCACTGCGGTGTGAATACTCAATTTTGCATTATTCTTGCGGCCACATATATGTTGCAGGGTTACTTCATAGTTGTAAGCAGTTGCAGTATATCTGTAGATAAGATTACTGTGATAGAAAAAGATTAAATCCTATTAGATATGAATTTTTTTTGGAAACGGCAATTATTTAAGAAGTTACGTTTAATGCATGTACCACTTGAAACAGCAAGAGGTTTAATGTACTTTGTACTACTTACAGCTACGTTTAATGCATGTACCACTTGAAACAGCAAGAGGTTTAATGTACTTAGTACTACTTACAGCTACGTTTAATGCATGTACCACTTGAAACAGCAAGAGGTTTAATGTACTTAGTACTACTTACAGCTACGTTTAATGCATGTACCACTTGAAACAGCAAGAGGTTTAATGTACTTAGTACTACTTACAGCTACGTTTAATGCATGTACCACTTGAAACAGCAAGAGGTTTAATGTACTTAGTACTACTTACAGCTACGTTTAATGCATGTACCACTTGAAACAGCAAGAAGTTTAATGTACTTAGTACTACTTACAGCTACGTTTAATGCATGTACCACTTGAAACAGCAAGAAGTTTAATGTACTTAGTACTACTTACAGCTACGTTTAATGCATGTACCAGTGTGTTTAATGTTCTTATGGCCATTTATTCTCTTTTTACCTCAGCTATGCCCTTTGTCTTCTGTACTCGGGAGAAACAGCCGTGGTGTGAGTTTGCAGAGTCAGCAGAAGACGGTCCCACCATCAAGCTGATGCAGGAGGTAGGGAGTGACCCCGGTGTAATGTACCCCAGTCTCTGTGTAATGTACCCCAGTCTCTGTGTAATGTACCCCAGTCTCTGTGTAATGTACCCCAGTCTCTGTGTAATGTACCTCCAGTCTCTGTGTAATGTACCTCAGTCTCTGTGTAATGTACCTCAGTCTCTGTGTAATGTACCTCAGTCTCTGTGTAATGTACCTCAGTCTCTGTGTAATGTACCCAGTCTCTGTGTAATGTACCCAGTCTCTGTGTAATGTACCTCAGTCTCTGTGTAATGTACCTCAGTCTCTGTGTAATGTACCTCAGTCTCTGTGTAATGTACCTCAGTCTCTGTGTAATGTACCTCAGTCTCTGTGTAATGTACCTCAGTCTCTGTGTAATGTACCCCAGTCTCTGTGTAATGTACCTCAGTCTCTGTGTAATGTACCCCAGTCTCTGTGTAATGTACCTCAGTCTCTGTGTAATGTACCTCAGTCTCTGTGTAATGTACCTCAGTCTCTGTGTAATGTACCTCAGTCTCTGTGTAATGTACCTCAGTCTCTGTGTAATGTACCCAGTCTCTGTGTAATGTACCTCAGTCTCTGTGTAATGTACCTCAGTCTCTGTGTAATGTACCTCAGTCTCTGTGTAATGTACCTCAGTCTCTGTGTAATGTACCTCAGTCTCTGTGTAATGTACCTCAGTCTCTGTGTAATGTACCTCAGTCTCTGTGTAATGTACCTCAGTCTCTGTGTAATGTACCTCAGTCTCTGTGTAATGTACCTCAGTCTCTGTGTAATGTACCTAGTCTCTGTGTAATGTACCTCAGTCTCTGTGTAATGTACCCAGTCTCTGTGTAATGTACCTCAGTCTCTGTGTAATGTACCTCAGTCTCTGTGTAATGTACCTCAGTCTCTGTGTAATGTACCTCAGTCTCTGTGTAATGTACCTCAGTCTCTGTGTAATGTATCCCAGTCTCTGTGTAATGTACCTCAGTCTCTGTGTAATGTACCTCAGTCTCTGTGTAATGTACCCAGTCTCTGTGTAATGTACCTCAGTCTCTGTGTAATGTACCTCAGTCTCTGTGTAATGTACCTCAGTCTCTGTGTAATGTACCCAGTCTCTGTGTAATGTACCTCAGTCTCTGTGTAATGTACCTCAGTCTCTGTGTAATGTACCTCAGTCTCTGTGTAATGTACCTCAGTCTCTGTGTAATGTACCTCAGTCTCTGTGTAATGTACCTCAGTCTCTGTGTAATGTACCCAGTCTCTGTGTACCTCAGTCTCTTGTAATGTACCCCATGTTCTCGTGTAATGACCCGTTTTGTGTAATTACCCAGTCTCGTGAAAAGAATTGGTAACTCCGGACATGGGGTAAAATACATTGAAATGTATTTAATTTAAATACAGATACTCTTGAGGGATTCAAATACAATTACAAAATTTTTTTAAACAAAACAAGTATTTAAATACAGATACATTGACAAATATTTCAAATACTTTTTATTTTTAGGATATATTGCTATGTAGGTAAAAGAAAAAATCATATATCGAGACAACTATTTCATACCTAGGCATAATTAGTGTCTTGCTCATAAGACGACAGGCAGATCAGTGCTAGGGAATGTTGTTATTGCTAACTACATCACACTGACAACTGACTCTAAAACCTCTATCCACAGAGCTACAGACCATCATGATATGTTGTTTAAGTTAAGCCACAAGGTCTATAATAAAATGCGTATGTTGCCGTCAGAAGACACAATGCTAATGACTACTAGGATCTTGTGAGGAAGTGTGACAGCTCAACTTGAAAGACACCCTGGAGGCCCGAATAGCCTGGTGCCAGCTTAGAGCCTGACTAATGAACAAATGGGATATTGACCTATGGTCATTGTCAGGTGCTAATCCATCCTGTGGCTTTGAGCAGACACAAGTTGTGGTCACTGCTAGTGCCCTAGGGACACTTGCTGCGAAGTGTCTTCTTCAATAGGTAGCACTGTTTGGTGAGACAGTAAAGTTGCCTTCAGTGGGTATTTTGAAGCTTGAAAACAATTGGTTTGGTGATTTGCAGTGAAGGTAATCAGCCTGGCCGGCATTACGTGTGATCGTGAAACAGAAATGTTAATACTGACAATGTATTTGAAAAAAGTATTTGAAAATGTTTTACGAAAGTATTTAAACACAAATACTTTTCATTTCTATACATCAAATACAATTACAAATACTTTTAAAAAAGTACTTAAATACTTTCATATATAAATACAAATATATTTTACCTCATGTCTGGAAAACTCCGGGCTGTGTATGAAACATGTCAGTTTATTTTATGTTTATTATTTATTTATTGTTAGTTTACCTATTTATTTTCTTGTTGTTTCACTAATTTTTGGACAATATCTTCACTCGTATGTTATCAATATACCATATATTTTAAGAATGATCTTTAGCTGTAACTTATTTATTGATCATTTATTACTACCGGTATTTTATACATATTTTATGTAATGTCATTTACTTTAACAAATCTAATATTATAAATTTTACGTAACCTATTAATATTCTGCACACATACATGTGTACATATTATGTACTCGCAGTGCCACCAAATAGATTTGATCTAGATTTATGGTGCTAAATAAATCTTATTATTATTATTACCTGGTACTACACATGAATGTAACTTATGGACATCTCATAGGTCAAGCATTTCCAGATGCAGATACACACCTGTACTTTGTAACACTTGGCCTGATGTTTTTGTCATAAAGAAACAGTTTTGTTCCCCTTGTCGGGTCATATCAAGTCAGTAAGTAATTTTATATTTACACACATTGTACCATTGTCTATTACACAATGTAGGCAATGTTTACGATCATCTGATCGAAGATACATAGGTTTACAATTTGTTTCAGTTGGCCAAAAAGTACAACATGGTGATAGTGTGTCCAATACTGGAGAGGGATGAACTCCATGGAGACATTCTGGCCAACACTGCAGGTTAGTATAGATAGCGTCCACTACTAGAGAGAATGACCTACTTCCTAGATAACACTGTAGATCGGTGTAGATAACTCGTCTCACTCAACCAACTCTCACTCCGCTGTGAAACTTCACTGAGAAGATAGTCTGACACTTAGACAGCTTTAGAATGTTATATACAGTATCCATGATGGGATAAACAGTGCTGCCCTGTCACTGAGCCTGGGTAATCGAGGCTAATCCTGCCATCGTTCCTGCTTCTAAACAACTGCAATTTTGTGCTTCTGTTTATTTTTGTGTTTAAATTTGATGTTGAATGCTTTTAATAGGAAACTATTATCTTATAAAAGTATATCCTCGTTTTAGTTTGTATTTTATAGTTGATCTCAGAGCCAGTCAGCATCTCTACCCTATTATTGGGTAAGGCCGTCCTTGTGGCAACAGTGGCAGAGTGTTCACCCTAGAGATGCCCAAGAAAGATCCTAATATAATATTGGCCATACAAATATGGATTATGCGTCAATCTAATGCTAAACGAATGCTTTATTATAATAAAATTATAATATCTATAGAAAAAACATGGGAATATTTCTATATGAAACACTATTATGGTTGATAAACAATGGTTGGCAGTGCTGACAGTCTGACAGGGGCAGTGCTGACAGTCTTGACACGTGCAGTGCTGACAGTCTGACACGTGCAGTGCTGACAGTCTGACACGGGCAGTGCTGACAGTCTGACACGGGCAGTGCTGACAGTCTGACACGTGCAGTGCTGACAGTCTGACACGGGCAGTGCTGACAGTCTGACACGGGCAGTGCTGACAGTCTGACACGTGCAGTGCTGACAGTCTGACACCTGCAGTGCTGACAGTCTGACACGTGCAGTGCTGACAGTCTGACACTGACACTGTTTGTCTTTGCTAGCATTGATACTTAAATTTATGTGTGCCTTTTGCCATTGCAGTTGTCATTTCAAACTCAGGCAAAGTGATGGGAAAATCAAGGAAGAACCACATCCCGAGAACTGGGGATTTCAATGAGGTGCGTCACAAATATGGACTAAGTATGACACATCCATGAGTGTTACCCAAGATGGCTGAGAAAGACGGTGTGTTCAGCAAAGTAAAATTGTGAATAAATGCTTAAAATGTTAGGCTCACTGCCTCATCATTGTCATTCTAACTAGGGATGCCATATTAAAATATTACTGTTAACAAGTCACAGTTTGTTTTGCTATGGGACTTAAGTAAAGGAAGTTTCAGAAAAAGTTGTTACTTTATCGCCTAAGCAGTTATAGATGGGTCTGAAAGTTTATTGTGGAAAGTGCAAACCCCCAACACATACATGCACGCACACACGCACGCACGCATGCACGCACGCACACACACACACACACTAGTTTGATTTTAATTAGATAAAATTAGTGTTTGGCATGTTGAATGTATGCCTTAGACGCGTTGATATGCCAGGGTAATAATTCCATTTTCATGTGACCTTTCAGTCGACGTACTACATGGAGGGAGACACAGGACACAGGGTCTTTGACACACAGTTTGGTAGGTGTCTCTTTCTGTCGTTTTCCATATCTGTACAATATACACTATTTGGAGGGAGGCACGGTTCTCTTTATATTTGACATATGTGACGTGTTCTAACGAAATGAGTCGTATGTCAGCGAAATTGATTTCGAGAAAACACTGCATAAACATGCAACGATGAATTTCGACGATTTTGACTTTTTGTCACCAAAGTATACTTTGGTATCTTTTTTGTCAATTGGCAATGCTTATTTCTCGTTTATATTATTATTTAGTACATTTTATAGCCTTTTTAGACACACTACGTAACATTTCACGCATGAATTTCGTAAAACAGAACCGATAAATCGCACTAGTTCATGTCGCATTCTTTGGGGTTTCCCTCAACGCATGGTGGACTTATTTGGTACTACAGGAAAGCCCTGGACGCCCTCTTTCGGATTCTTGTAGTAGAAATCCCCACTGACGTCAGTGTAAGCCAACAGCAGCACTTAATGCAAGATGCCTATCTATGAATAAACGTTATTAGACCCCGTGAGGAGCTGACAGCGGGGCCCTGATTGGCTTAGAGCTGTGCGCGCAGGTGCAGTGTGCTCTCGCTAGCCATAAACAACGTGGAATTGATCGGGTCGCTGCTACAAAACATTGCTAAATACTCGGATTATGTTGTAATAATTTCAGTAAACAGTTAGCATGATATATCTTCGACAGCGAACATGCCTTGGTAGTTTATTTCGAATGCATCAAATGGAGTAATAGAAGCAAAACGGCCGATTTGGGATCGACAATGTACTCGACTGTGTGCTTATGTGACCGCGAACTTCAAATGCGTTTTTCTCTGTTTGAAACTTCCTACCCTAGGCATGTTTAGCGTCCAATAACTTTGGCTGTGTGTGAGATATCTCCATAATTTTTACAGCGTTGGAAAGATTAATACATCTTCTTTCCAATGGTGTGACTAACTCAATTGTTATTTTTTTAGACATACGACTCATTTCGTTAGAACACGTCACATATTTACATCAACTGCTGATCAGGTAGACTTGTGATTGGTGACATTTCGTATACCACACATTTGTAAAATACAGTCTTGCTATGTTTTAGTTTTTGTGTGCAAACTGAAATAGTTTTAGAGCTATTGTTTGTCAAAACTAAAATGCTTCATTTTCTGTAACACCTACTTATCTGTCTTTCAAACAGTTAAACATTTTAAATAATTGTTGCTCTTTGTGCAGAGTAGATTACCCTAAAGTTAACCTATGGATACAGCTGTCTACTAATGGTGCACTCTGTCTGATGTGTGACTGGTATATTATTAGTGGCTGGCTGATGTTTGTCTTAATTACAGTAACCTTCACGTAAGTGATACAATCCTCAAAGGTGATGAAGATAGGATCAGTTTTCACCAAGATGTGGCCCACAGTTACTTTAGAACCAGCGGCTATCCTTAGTAGAACAAATACGGTATACTTTTTTGCACATCAAATTTTTCCCCTTCCAGTTACATATTTTTACCTGTCCAAAAATGGGTTTTACCCAACGAAATGACTGTTTGACATGTCTGTAGATAAAACTATGTTCACAGGTAAGATTGCCATCAACATCTGCTATGGCCGCCATCATCCTCAGAACTGGATGATGTACGGCATCAATGGTGCCGAAATCGTCTTCAACCCCTCGGCCACAATCGGAGCTCTCAGGTATTGCAGCCTTATACTGAACAGTCGGATCTCTAGGGGTTTGCCACAGTACTTTGCTTTGGAGAATTGCAACTTTACATAGATCGAATGTTCAATGATAAGCTTTGAAATACAATAAAGTTTCAAAACTGCGTGGCTATGGGGTATTGGTCCTTTAAGTAGAAGGAGCAAAACTGCGTGGCTATGGGGTATTGGTCCTTTAAGTAGAAGGAGCAAAACTGTGTGGCTATGGGGTATTGGTCCTTTAAGTAGAAGGAGCAAAACTGAGTGGCTATGGGGTATTGGTCCTTTAAGTAGAAGGAGCAAAACTGCATGGCTATGGGGTATTGGCCCTTTAAGTAGAAGGAGCAAAACTGTGTGGCTATGGGGTATTGGTCCTTTAAGTAGAAGGAGCAAAACTGCGTGGCTATGGGGTATTGGTCCTTTAAGTAGAAGGAGCAAAACTGCATGGCTATGGGGTATTGGTCCTTTAAGTAGAAGGAGCAAAACTGCGTGGCTATGGGGTATTGGTCCTTTAAGTAGAAGGGCTGCGACTGTACCACACTGACACCATTGAGTTACCATTATGTGCCATTGGGTTACCATTATGTGCCATTGAGTCACCATTATGTGACATCTGTGCTAGGTGTAGGTTGTGTTACTTATTTATTATTTTTGTTCTTAGGCATCCTCTCGATCTTGTCTCTTCAGTCGTCCCTGTTACTATATACATTTCTCAGTTTGCATGATATGGCCCATTCTTATTTTGTTCTAAATTTGTTTGTCAGCTTCCTTTTTGATTTAGCTGTCCTAAGGATGACTTATTGATCTTCTCTTCAGTGCCTGTGCTGTCAGCTTTCTTCTTAAGAACCACAAGTTCACTGGCTTTAATGGTTTGTCGTAAACTTTTAGTTGTTGTCCAGGACCAGTGAACTAGTGTCATACATAATAAGTAATGAAGTATCGTCATGTTCTAGTGAACTAATGTCACATATGCAGATGTGTCAATGAACTCGTGACATACAGTATACCACTGAAGTTGTGACTGAACTAATCTCATGTTTCAGTACATCGCTAAACTACCATCATGTTTATGAAGAATTAAATATTGTAGATCTGTCTGAGTATCTATCTGTCTATGTTGCAGTGAGCCGATGTGGGCAATAGAGGCAAGGAACGCAGCCATCGCCAACAGCTACTTCACGTGTGCAATCAACAGAGTGGGCACGGTGAGTGACAGTGACAGCAGACGAGTAGTTTGAATATTGTCACTTACATAGCTAATGCACTGGTATTTTAACTATACAATTGGTTAGCAATGTCTAGTATATACACAGCTGTGGTGTGGCAGCGACTTATTGAATTGATCACACTCATTTGAATGAAAGAGCAAATGAGTAAAAGTTTGCTTCAACAAAAATAATACATGATAAATTATAAAATTTTAAGTATTTATTACTGAAAAAAACAAAAAACGAAGAAGCGCAACAATTTATAGATACTTGCCCTTGTACACATAATAAACCTATTATTTGTTATGACACAGTACACATTAAGCATGATGTCATGTATATACATAACACGTCCTTTTCAAAAAGCAACAACACAATAATGTGTACAATTATAGACTTTTCTGGTCACGTGGACAGATTTATACATACTGTAAAACAGTTGAACATTCTTTGGTAATTGACTGTGATATATGACAGTTGTTTCAACTATGATAATAGCCATTCGTAAAAAACATGAACATCAAAAACAAAGAAGTGAGTCACTCTAAATAACTGTCATGTTGCATAACCAGTTTGTAAATCAGAGGTGAATTGTGCGAGAAAGTGTAACATCTCATTGGGATTATTTGTCTTATAGGAGCAATTTCCCAATGAGTTTACGTCCGGCGATGGTCAGCCTGCCCACAAGGACTTTGGCAACTTCTACGGTCAGTTCTAACTGGTCACTCTCTGCTCATGTTGACATGTTCAAATCAGAGATGACATTAGTTAGTGAGATTCCTATTGAAGATGTTAGTCAAAGCTTATTCATGTCATAGGTCAACCTGTTGTGCTACTTTGTGTATTCACCTTTCTGTTGTATCACGTGTGTACACCTGTCTTGTGTATTCACCTGTCTCTTGTATGTTCACCTGTCTCTTGTGTGTTTACCTGTCTCTTGTGTGTTTACCTGTCTCTTGTATGTTCACCTGTCTCTTGTGTGTGTACCAGTCTCTTGTGTGTATAGTACCGTGTACCAGTCTCTTGTGTGTGTACCAGTCTCTTGTGTGTGTATCAGTCTCTTGTGTGTGTATCAGTCTCTTGTGTGTGTATCAGTCTCTTGTGTATTCATCTGTCTCATGTGTGTACCAGTGTGTGTGTGTGTGTGTGTGTGGTGTGTGTGTGGTGTGTGGGTGTGTGTGTGGGGTGGGTGTGGGTGTGGGTGTGTGTTCATCTGTCTCTTGTGTGTTCATCTGTCTCTTGTGTGTTCATCTGTCTCTTGTGTGTTTATCTCTCTCTTGTGTGTGTACCAGTCTCTTGTATGTTCTCTGTCTCTTGTTTGTAGGCAGCAGTTATGTAGCGGCTCCAGACGGCTCCAGGACTCCGGTAAGGTCACAAGACAACCGAACTAGGCTTATATTATGTGCTTATTACACAGACTGGGTTCATGAACAGGCCAGTAGTATGCATCAGCTTTATCCTGTCAACACCTACTCTAACAAACTGACAATTATTCTGCTTCGATTAAAACCGGTTCTGTTCTTTTTTGACACCTATTCTATCCTATTGACACTTGTTCTCTCCTGTTGACACTAGTTCTATCCTATTGACACTTGTTCTCTCCTGTTGACACTTTTTCTATCCTATTGACACCTGTTCTATCCTGTTGACACTTGTTCTATCCTATTGACACTTGTTCTCTCCTGTTGACACTTGTTCTATCATATTGACACTTGTTCTCTCCTGTTGACACATGTTCTCTCCTGTTGACACTTGTTCTCTCCTGTTGACACTTGTTCTATCATATTGACACTTGTTCTCTCCTGTTGACACATGTTCTCTCCTGTTGACACTTGTTCTCTCCTGTTGACACTTGTTCTATCATATTGACACTTGTTCTCTCCTGTTGACACTTGTTCTATCCTATTGACACATGTTCTATCCTGTTGACACTTGTTCTATCCTATTGACACTTGTTCTCTCCTGTTGACACTTGTTCTGTCCTATTGACACCTGTTCTATCCTGTTGACACTTGTTCTATCCTATTGACACTTGTTCTCCTGTTGACACATGTTCTATCCTCTTTACACTTGTTCTCCTGTTGACACTTGTTCTATCATATTGACACTTGTTCTCTCCTGTTGACACATGTTCTATCCTATTGACACCTGTTCTATCCTGTTGACACTTGTTCTATCCTATTGACACTTGTTCTCTCCTGTTGACACTTGTTCTATCCTATTGACACCTGTTCTATCCTGTTGACACTTGTTCTATCCTGTTGACACTTGTTCTGTCCTATTGACACCTGTTCTATCCTGTTGACACTTGTTCTATCCTATTGACACTTGTTATCTCCTGTTGACACTTGTTCTATCATATTGACACTTGTTCTCTCCTGTTGACACATGTTCTCTCTTGTTGACACTTGTTCTCTCCTGTTGACACTTGTTCTGTCCTATTGACACCTGTTCTATCCTGTTGACACTTGTTCTATCCTATTGACACTTGTTCTCTCCTGTTGACACTTGTTCTCTTCTGTTGACACTTGTTCTCTCCTGTTGACACTTGTTCTGTCCTATTGACATATGTTGTCCTATTGACATATGTTGTCCTATTGACATATGTTATCCTGTTGACACCTGTTCTCTCCTGTTGACACCTGTTCTATCCTATTGACACCTTCTCTAGCCTATTGACACCTGCTCTGTCCTGTTGACACCTGTCCTGTCCCATCCTATTGACACTTCTATCCTATTGACCCCTGTTCTGTCCTGGTGACACCTACTATATCCTGTTGACACTGGTCTGTCCTGGTGACTCCTGCACTATCCTGTTGACACCTTGTCTGTCCTGGTGACACCTGTTCTGTCCTATTAACACCTATTCTCTCCTGATGTCCCTACACCATTTAGAGTCTGTTGCATAATTCATGGAGTGTTTTCATAATCCTGTCTCCCAGAGACACCTTAATTAGTCACATGACATGATGTATAATTTGTGCCATTAACAACTGCTGGGGTTTGCTTTCACAGGGTCTGTCGAGGACCAAAGATGGGTTGCTCGTGTCTCGGGTGGACCTTAACCTGTGTCGGCAAGTGAAGGACAAGTGGGACTTCAGGGTGAGCTCACTCAAGTATTGATTGGTTAATTGACGGATTTATTGATTGATTGACTAATTCTTTGCAGAAATATGCTTAATTGAAGTGGACGGGAAATTTTTGACTCTGTTGACGCAGGTCTGTCAGCAGCTGCCCTGTTGTGTCAGCATTCATGTCATGGCTGTCAGCATTCAGGTCATGGCTGTCAGCATTCATATCATGGCTGTCAGCATTCAGGTTATGGCTGTCAGCATTCATGTCATGGCTGTCTTTTGTGTGGTTCCCAGTCTAGAAAGATGACAGCATTGCTGTATGGAATATGCTATTTGTCACATTCCAAGTCCTCATGTGAGTTACACATACATAACAGATGACTACTGCGAAGGCCTAGAAGACAGCGAGTCAGGTCAATGTTACACAGTGACAGTGGGCTGTGCTGCAGCACTTATATACCCAAAGGGGTGTTACGAGGAGAGTCACGTGATTCAGCTGCAGCCACAGTTAACCTGCTTCTTGGACATGTCCCACCATAGGAGCTTGTCTCGTGTCACATGGTCATCATACTCCATCTTGTCAAGACAGCTGGTGACTGTTTGTTCTTTATACAGTCAAGGTAGTGAAGACGAAGGTGTTCCTTCATTTAGTCTGTGGAGTCAAATCAAGAAGGTTGTCTTTGACTTCAGAGGGTCTACTTAGCAGCGTCAAGTAGTAACTCTTACATGACTCAAACTGCATGAATAGTTTGTCAACAAAGTACATCCATCGGCTGTCAGCTTTAGACTGTGTGTCACTCGGTGAGTCAGTGTGGTCCACAAGTGTCATTTGCATATTCGCTTCACCTCAATCACAAAGTGCAATACAACTCATTGATTTTGTCATCAGTTATTCGGCCACGAACACCAAGATCTATGCTTTACGCAGTTTCCCCAGTGCAGTGTCAACATGTTTTGAAGCATGGTTTATATGCTCCTCTTTCACTATTTCACATCTGGGCAAAGTGCATATAGGATACGCCAATAAACGGTCGGGCACACTGTGTGGTTTTCTCTGTTGCGAAGTGTCCGATGTGTGGCTGCAGCAGTATCTCCTGCCGCTGGTCTCGGGTATCACCATCCTATCCCGCTTGATGACGATGACTGTCGGCTTGCAGGGGTAGAACTTCAGCTTTTATTTTACTTGACAGCCGGACTAGTAAAGCAGAAGTTTAGTAGTCCGCCAAAAAGTTTACTAGTCCTGCAAATATACAAACACAACACAAATTTAAGTCGCAACAATTGTATTAATTACACAAAAAACACTGTCATGAAGGCCTGGTGTTTATATTTTCTACCAATCAGTCAGTGTCACTTAGCATCTGAGGCACTACTGTCAGTGTCACTGCTGTCAGTGTCACTGCTGTCATCACAGTCAGGCCTTGGGCCAAGCGGCTGAGTGGTCTCCGTGCTCCACTGGCACTCCACAACTCGGCTGAATGGTCAACAGATCGGTCAGTCGATCTGCCTTCAGGGTTGACCGGATGGTGCTCTTCGTCAGCTTCAGCTGACTGAAGCCTCTCTCTGCATCAGCCGAGCTGGCTGGGAGAGTGAGAACAGCATCAACCAGTCCAAGTCTGCTTCCATACTCCACCTGGTGTGCTGCATTGACACTACACCATATCAGCTGTCACACATCTGGGGTCTCTTCATACAGGAGTGTCTTCAGTAGTGTCCACTCTGTCTCCACGCTGTCTGTCGATGCCAGCGTCACGAAGAACAGGGCCAAAATGGTGGTTGAGTGTGGCCACAGCATTGTTCCCACAATCGCAAGCAACTTCTGGCCACAGCTTGAAGCTGACGATTGATGTTGCTCGGACAACATCCAAATTGCTGTCGATGAAGTGACCCTCCAGACACCTGACCAGGTTGCCCAACATCTGCAGTCAGGTCTGCTTGGCGAAAACAGCACCTGTGAGTGTCTCATCGTGGTAGTCTCCCATGTGTGCCAGGACACACTTCTTAGCAGTTGTAGTCTTGTACGTCACAACAGTGGCCACAACAGACGTCAGCGTGGCATGTACATCACAACGGTGGCCACAACAGACGTCAGCGTGGCATGTACATCAGCAACAGTGGTCACAACAGATGTCAGTGTGGCATGTACATCAGCAACAGTGGTCACAACAGATGTCAGTGTGGCATGTACATCAGCAACAGTGGTCACAACAGACGTCAGTGTGGCATGTACATCAGCAACAGTGGTCACAACAGACGTCAGTGTGGCATGTACATCAGCAACAGTGGCCACAACAGACGTCAGTGTGGCATGTACATCAGCAACAGTGGTCACAACAGACGTCAGTGTGGCATGTACATCAGCAACAGTGGTCACAACAGACGTCAGTGTGGCATGTACATCAGCAACAGTGGTCACAACAGATGTCAGCGTGGCATGTACATCAGCAACAGTGGTCACAACAGACGTCAGTGTGGCATGTACATCAGCAACAGTGGCCACAACAGACGTCAGTGTGGCATGTACATCAGCAACAGTGGCCACAACAGATGTCAGCGTGGCATGTACATCAGCAACAGTGGTCACAACAGACGTCAGTGTGGCATGTACATCAGCAACAGTGGTCACAACAGATGTCAGCGTGGCATGTACATCAGCAACAGTGGCCACAACAGA